>JAULKM010103337.1:0-25284 GCA_032355605.1 Rubia tinctorum | reverse complement strand
TTTGTTGAAAGAATCAATGGGCCAAAAAAGATCTGCTCCTACAGCTTTAACAATCAAAGGCCTGGGTTTGACTCTTCATCTTCTAATTTAGCCAAGGAAGAGGCAGAATGATGGGTGGATGTGGTCCTACCAAGAAGAATTGAAATCTGACTTTTTTTGTCCTAACATAGAATGAATGGCTGCCTCAAATCAACCTCAATCCATCGTAAACCCAAGTAACTCTAGTTCATGGAATCAAGGCCACATGCTAGAAGAGATTGCTACTTGGAATAGATTGAATGTCGGGCTTCATTTCTGTCATATACCAACCACGTACTTGATTAAAAAACACTTGTACTTGAGAAATATGTGGCAAGGAAATCGAACCATGGATGAATATTGGCAATATCTCGAACTAACCATGAAGAAGGGTTGGTGTGCGAGTGGAGGATGCAATTGTGAAGAACCTATTTATTAAAGGACTAATGGAGAATCTATAAATTCCAATTAAACTTCAGAATAATTTATCAATGAGTGACCTATTTGTGAAACTAAGGTTGGTTGATAGAATCACAAGGCCAAAAAAGACCCCATCCTACAGCTTTAACAATCAAAGGCACGGATTTTATCGTGAACTTCTAACTTCATCGAGGAAGAGGCATAATAATGGGCGGTTATGGTCCTTCCCAAAAAGTATTTAAATACAGCTTTATATACTAATGAAGGAAGAATTGCTGCCTCAAATCTACCACAATCTATGGGAAATCCAAGTAACTCCAGTTCAAATAAAAAATAGCACATGCTAGAAGAGACTGATTGCTACTTAGGAAAGATTAAATTTCGGGCTTTTTAGTATCATTTTCCAACCATGTATTTGATGGGAAAAATGTCATACTTAAGTAATATAAGCCAATGAAATCGATCCGCGGATGAATATTGGCAATATCTCGAACTAACCATGGGATGGGTTGGTGTGCGAGAGGATGATGCATTTCTGAAGAACCTATTTATCAAATGACTAATGGAGAATCTCTAAATACCAATTATATTTAACATAACATATCAATGAGTGACTTTTTTGTGAAACCAAGCTTGGTTGAAAGAACCTTAAGGCCAAAAAAGACCCCATCTTACGGAATTAGCAATCAGAGACTTGGGTTTGACTCGGGATCTTCTAAATTCACAGAGGAAGAGGTACAATGATTGGTGACTATGGTCCTACCCAGATGTATTCAAATCCAACTTTTGGTCCTAATGAAGGAAAAATTGCTGCCTCAAATCTACCACAATCTATCAAAAATCCAAGTAACTCTAGTTCCAAGAAACAAGAGCACATTCTAAAAGAAACTGATTGCTACTTGGGAAAGATTAAATGGCGGGCTTTTTTTTTTTATCATTTTCCAACTACGTAATTAATGGAAAAAATCTCGTACTTAAGAAATATGAGGTAAGGAAATTGAACCGCGTATGAATATTGGCAATATCTCAAACTAACAATGAGAAGCATTGGTGTGCGAAAGGATGATGCATTTGTGAAGAACCTATTTATCAAAGGACTAGTGGAGAATCTCTAAATACACATTTAGCTTCAATATATCATATCAATGAGTCACTTATTTGTGAAACCAAGGTTAGTTGAAAGAACCTTAAGTCCAAAAAAACCCATTCTACAGCTTTAACAATCAAAGTCATGGGCTTGAGTCTTGATCTTCCCACTTCACCAAGGAAGAGGCACAATGATGGGTGGCTGTGGTCCTACCTAGAAGAATTCAAATCCAACTTTTTTTCCTAATGAAGGAATAACGGCTTTCTCAAATCCTCCGCAATCCATCAAAAATCTAAGAAACTCTAGTTCATAGAATGAAGACCACATGCTAGAAGAGACTGATTACTACTTGGGAAATATTGAAAGTCGGGCTTCATTTCTATAATGAACCAACCACATACTAAAGCAATATGAGGAAAGGTAATTGAACCCATATGAATATTGGCAATATCTCGAACTAACCACGAAGAAGGGCTGGTGTCCTAGAGGTTGAGGCATTTATGAAAAACATGTTTATCAAAGAACAAAGGAGAATATCTAAATGCCAATTAATCTTCAACATAATATTTCAATGAGTGGCTTATTTGTGAAACTGAGGTTGGTTGAAAGAATCATAAGGCCAAAAAAACCCCATCCTACAGCTTTGACAATCAAAGGCCTGGGTTAGACTCATGATCTTCTAACTTCGCCGAGGAGGAGGCACAATGATGGGTGGCTTTGGTCCAACCAAGAAGAATTAAAATCTAACTTTTTTTCCTAATAAAGGAAGAATGGCAGCCTCAAATCAACCACAATCCATCGGAAACCTAAGTAACTCTAGTTTAAAGAATCAAGAGCACATGATAGAAGAGGTTGACTACTACTTAGGAAAGATTAAATGATGGACGTGGTTTGTCATGATCTAACCACGTACTTGATGAAAAACACTCGTATTGAAGAAATATGAGGAAAAAATTGAACCAAGGATGAATATTGGAAATATCTGAAACTAACCATGAAGAAGGGTTAGTGTGCGAGAGAATGGTGCATTTCTGAAGAACCTACTTATCAAATGACTAATGGAGAATCTCTTAATTCCAATTAACATTCAACATAACGTATCAATGAGTGGCTTATTTTTGAAACCAAGGTTGGTGAAAAGGAACATAAGGCCAAAAAAGGACTCATCCTACAGCTTCAACAATCAAAGCCCTGGATTTAACTCCAGGTCTTCTAACTTGGCCGAGGAAGAGGATCAATGATAGGTGGTTGTGGTCCTTACCTAATGAATTAAAATCCAACTCTTTGTCCTAATGAGGGGAAATGGTTGTCTCAAATAAACCACAATCCATCAGAAATCCAAGTAACTCTAGTTCAAAGAATCAAAAGAACATGATAGAAGAGCCTGATTACTACTTGTAAAAGATTGAATGTTGGGCTTCATTTCTATCATGTAAAAACCAAGTACTTGGTGAAAAACACTCATACTGAAGTAATATGAGGAAAGGAAATAGAACCACAGATGAATATTTTCAATATCTCGAATTAACCATGAAGAAGGGTTGGTGTGCGAGAGGATGATGCATTTGTGAAGAACGTATTTATCAAAGACTAATGGAGAATCTCAAAATTCCAATTAAGCTTGAACATAATGTATCAATGAGTGGCTTCTTTATGAAACCAAGGTTGATTGAAAGAATCATAGGGTCAAAAAGACCCCATCCTACAGGTTTAACAATCAAGGGCATGGGTTTGACTCTTGATCTTCTAACTTCGCCAAGGAAGAGGAACAATGATGGGTGGATGTGGTCCTACCTAGAAGAATTAAAATCTAACTTTTTCCCAATGAAGGAAGAATGGCTACCTCAAATCAACCGCATTCCATTGTAAATCCATGTAACTCTAGTTCATAGAATCAATACCACATTCTATAAGAGACTGATTGCTACTTGAGAAATATTGAATGTCGGGTTTCTTCTGTCATATACCAATCACGTACTTGATAAAAAAAACACTTGTACTTAAGAATATGAGGCAAGGAAATTGAACCACGG
This sequence comes from Rubia tinctorum, assembly GCA_032355605.1. Lineage (NCBI taxonomy): Eukaryota > Viridiplantae > Streptophyta > Magnoliopsida > Gentianales > Rubiaceae > Rubia > Rubia tinctorum. Next base: position 21,726 of record JAULKM010103337.1, on the reverse strand, counting down.
ATGAATATTGGAAAAATAACCATGAAGAAGGGTTGGTGTGCGAGACCAGGATGCAATTGTGAAGAATTTACGACCACGTGTTTGATGGGAAAAATCTCATACTTACGCAATATGAGCCAAGGAAATCAAATATTCATCTATAGTTTGATTTCCTTGCCTCATATTGTCTAAGTATGAGATTTTTTCCACCAAGCACATGGTCTTAAAATGACACAAATGAAGCCCGACATTCAATCTTTCCAAAGTAGCAATTAACCTCTTCTTAAATAGAGTTTCTTGGATTTCCGATAGATTTTGGTTGATTTGAGGCGGCCATTCTTTCTTCATTAGGACAAAAAAAATATTTGAATATGTTTGGATAGGACCAAAGCATCCCATCATTGTTCCTCTCCCTCGCTGAAGTTAAAAGATCCCGAGTCAAACCCATGTCTTTGATTGTTAAAGTTGTAGAATGGGGTCTTTTTTGTCCTTAAGGTTCTTTCAACTACCCTTGGTTTCATTAATAAATCATTTATTGATATTATATGTTGTATCTAAATGTGTATTTATAGATTCTCCACTATTACTTTGATAAATAGGTTCTTCACAAATGCATCATCCTCTCGCATACCAACCCTTCTCATGGTTAGTTTGAGATATTTCCAATATTCATCCAAAGTTCAATTTCCTTGCCTCATATTGTTTAAGTACAAGATTTTTTCTGTCAATTACGTGGTTGGAAAATAATACAAACGAAGTTGTCCATTTAATCTTCCCAAGTAGAAATCCTTCGATTCTAGAATGTGTTCTTGTTTCTTTGAACTAGAGTTACTTGGATTCTCTATAGATTGTGGAAGATTTGAGGCATTAATTCTTCCTTCATTAGGAAAAGAAGGTAGATTTAAATACATATGGGTAGGACCACGGTCACCAAACATTGGGCCTCCTCCTCGGAGAAGATAGAAGACCCGAGTCAAACTCAGGCCTTTGATTTTTAGAGATTTAGGATATGGTCTTTTTTCGCCTTAAGGTTCTTTCAACCAACCTTGGTTTCACAAATAAGTCACTCATTGATATGTTATATAGAAGCTTAATTGGTATTTAGAGATTTTCCATTAGTTCTTTGATAAACAGTTCTTCACAAATGCATCAGTCTCTTGCACACCAACCCTTCTCATGGTTAGTTTGATATATTGCCAATATTCATTTGCGGATCAATTTCCTTGCCTCGTGTTACTTAAGTAAGAGATTTTTTCCATCAAGTTCACAGCTGGAAAATGATACAAATGAAGCTTAGCATTTAATCTTTCCCAAATAGCAATCAGTCTCTTCTAGAATGTGCTCTTGTTTCTTTGAATTGGAGTTACTTGGATTTACGATAGAATGTGGTGTATTTGAGGCAGCTACTCTTCCTTCATTAGGACATAAATTTGTACTTTAATATGTCTGAAGGAACACAACTGCCCATCACTTTGCCTCATCTCAGCGAAGTTAGAAGATCCTGAGTAAAATCCAGGCCTTTGATTGTTAAATATGTAGGATGGGGTCTTTTTTGGCCTTATGATTCTATCAACCAACCTTGGTTTCACAAATAAGTCACTAATTAATATGTTATGTTGAAGTTTTATTTAAATTTAGAGATTCTCCATCAGTCCTATAATAAATAGGTTCTTCACAAAGCATCCTTCTCTCGCACACCAACCCTTTAATCCTCTCGCACATCAACCAAAATCTATTGGAAATCCAAGAAACTCTATTTAAGAAGAGACTAATTGCTACTTTGGAAAGATTAAATGTCGTGCTTCATTTGTGTCATTTTACGACCACGTTCTTTATGGAAAAAATCTCATACTTAAGCAATATGAGGCAAGGAAATCAAAATGCGGACAAATATTTGCAATATCTTGAACTAAGCATTAAAAGGGTTGGTGTGCGAGAGGATGAAGAATTTACGAAGAACCTATTTATCAAAGGACTAGTGGAGAATCTCTAAATACCAATTAAGCTTCAACATAATGTATTAATCAGTGATTTATTTTTGAAACCAAGGTTGGTTGAAGGAACTTTAAGGCCAGAGAAGACCCCATCCCACAGCTTTAACAATTAGAGGCCTGGGTTTGACTTGGGATTTTCTAACTTTGCTGAGGAAGAGGAACAATGATGGGTGGCTATGTTCCTACCCAGACGTTTATACCCAACCTTTTGTCCAAATAAAGAAAGAATGACTTCCTAAAATCAACCACAATCTATCGGAAATCCAAGTAACTCTAGTTCAAAGAATAAAGAGCACATGCTAGAAGAGACTGATTGCTACTTGGGAAAGATTGAATGTCGGGCTTCGTTTGTATTATTTTCCTACAATGTACTTAATGGAAAAAATCTTGTACTTGAGTAATATGAGGAAATGAAATCGATATACGGACGAATATTGGCAATATCTCGAACTTACTATGAGAAGGGTCAGTGTGCGAGAGGATGATGCATTTGTGAAGAACCAATTTAACAAAGGACTAATGGAGAATCTATAAATTCCAATCAAGCTTCAATGTAATGTATCAATAAGTTACTTATTTGTGAAACCAAAGTTTGTTGAAAAAATCTTAAGGCAAAAAAGAACCCATCCTACAACTTTAACAATCAAAGGCCTGGGTTTGGCTCGGGCTCTTCTAATTTCGCTGAGGAAGAGGCACAATGATTAGCAGCTATGGTCCTACCCAGATGTATTCAAATCCAACTTTTTGTCCTAATGAAGGAAGAATTACTGCCTCAAATCTACCACAATCTATCGAAAACCCAAATAACTTTAGTTCAAAGAAACAAGAGCACATTCTAGAAGAGACTGATTGCTACTTGTGAAAGATTAAATGCCAGGCTTCATTTCTATCATTTTCCAACCACGTACTTGATTGAAAAAATATTTTACTTAAGCAATATGAGTCAAGGAAATCGAACTGTGGATGAATATTTTCAATATTTTGAACTAACTATGAGAAGGGTTGGTGTGCGAGAGGATGATTAATTTTCGAAGAAATTATTTATTAAAAGACTAGTGGAGAATCTCTAAATATCAATTAAACTTCAACATATCGTATTAATGAGTGACTTATTTGTTAAACCAAGGTTAGTTGGAAGAACCTTAATTCCAAAAAAGACTCCATCCTACAGCCTTAACAATCAAAGGCATGGGTTTGACTCGGGATCTTCTAACTTTGGCTAGGAAATGGAACAATGATGGGCGGCTTTGGTCCTACGCAGACATATTCAAATCCAAATTTTTGTCCTAATGAAGGAAGAATGACTGCCTCAAATCAACCACAATTGGGAGGTCATCGTCGTACCTCTCAAAGATACAATTTTTTAAGCCCTAAATGCTTACAAACTACAATTAAGTAGATAGTGACAAATCAGGGTCATCCACAAAGAGGAGGGATTTTCCTAAGGATTTTCACCTATAAAGGTGAACACTACGCTAGATATAAAGATACGCATATATATATAATCTTGTAAAAAGGGGGGTTTTGGGTTGGTTTTTCTAAGTTATCATTTTAAAGACAAATTAACTGGCAAGAAATGTAAATCTACTAAGAGTTTAAACACAAGTTACGGGACCTTGGGCGCAATTGATATCCACTTCCAAACATCTTATGTATCATTAAATATACAACCTATTCAATACTTTCACTACTTGTTGTGAAGATAAATCTTCTACCCTTTTTTTTATAGTAGTTTACAAGAGTGAATTTGACATCTCTCACTAAACCTCACTAATGACCCGTTCACTCGTTCAACGCCTACAAGTATCCCATTGGTGGAATTAAGTACAAAGAATCAACAAGCTTGGTAACACATATAAACACTACACCGTGTCTAAGCATTAAACCAATTCATGCATTTATCCAAGATTAGTTAAGAACATTCAACGTTCGTAAACTTCTCCCACTTGCTACACAAAACAAACTTGATAAAGAATTTGATATTATCACATTTATCTAGATTCATCAAATCATCAACCATATTAGAATCTCTAATTCAAGCCCTTGAATTTCATATCAAAAGAAAGAAGAATTAGTTATTTTCTCCAAACCCTAACAAGTAATCATACAAGCAATTCATATACTCAAACTTCTAACATCATTAATGCTTTCAAAAATCATTCAAGAACAATAAATACACAATAGCAAATCATTAAATAGCTTCATATAAAGTTTTCAAGACACGGGCTTGGAATCCTCAATAAATTGCTCCCAAAACTAATTTTAGCTACTAGAATTCATACTAAATCACAATAGCAATTCAAACTAAAAATCAAGATGAAAGAAAGATGAAAATGGTGAAAAATTAGGGTTTTAAGGCCGTGGAATCCGGGAGGAAGATTTGCTGGAAAGAAAGAAGATAAGAGAGTATTTATAGTACAAAAGGTCCAAAAAGTAGATCTGGACAGTGGTCCGTCGTGACTCACGACACGTGTTTCGCGATTCACGACGAGCAGAGTAAGTTACTTTCACATATTGTCTTCTTTTTGTCTAAGTGTAGTTGTCTCCTCTTCCCATATTCAGGTCTTCATGGTCTTCATTGTCTTCAAAATCTAGTCTTCAAGGTCTTCAAATCTTCAAACCATTACTTTGTCTCACAAAATCCTTATTAAAAGTGAATAAGAGCGCTAAAGTCGCTCTTAACCCTAGTAATAGAACTTCAAGGTAGAATGGAGTATCCAAAGCACAAAAGCATACAAAAATGAGTAAAAAAGATCCCAAAATCATCATATAATATGGACATATCAACAATCTATCAGAAATCCAAGTAACTCTATTTCAAAGAATCAAGAGCACATGCTAAAAGAGACTGATTGCTACTTTGGAAAAATTGAATGTCGGAAAGGAATATGAGGAAAAGGACACAAACGAAGAGCACATGGTTGGAATCAGTCTGTTTAACCGTTGATGAATATGGGCAATATCTCGAACTAACCATGAGAAGTGTTGGTTGGTGTGCGAGAGGATGATGCATTTTTTAAGAACCTATTTATCAAAGGACTAATGGAGAATCACTAAATACCAATTAATCTTCAACATAAAGTATCAATAAGTGACTAATTTGTGAAACCAGGGTTGAATGAAAGAACCTTAAGGCCAATGAAGATCCAATTCTATATCTTTAAAAATCAAAGGCCTGGGTTTCACTCGGGATTTTCTGACTTTACCGAGGAAGAGGAACAATGATAGGTGGCTATTATCCTACCCATATGGATGGCTATTTATACCCAACCTTTTATCCTATTGAAGGAATAATGACTTCCTAAAATCAACCAAAATCCATTGGAAATCCAATAACTCTCGTTCCAATAATCAACAACACATGCTAGAAGAGACTAATCGCTACATAGGAAAGATTGAATGTCGGGCTTTATTTGTATCATTTTCCAACCACGTACTTGATTGAAAAATCTCATACTTAAGAAATATGAGGCAAGAAAAATGATCCGCGGATGAATATAAGCAATATCTCCAAGTTGGTGTGTGAGAGAATGATGCATTTGTGAAGAACCTATTCATTAAAAGACTAATGGTGAATCTCTAAATACTAATTAAGCTTCAACATAACGTATCAACGAGTGACTTATTTGTAAAACCAACGTTGGTTGAAAGAATCATAAAGCTAAAAAAGACCCCATCCTACAGCCTTAATACTCAAAAGCCAGGGTTTGACTCGGGATCTTCTAACTTCGCCGAGAAAAGGCACATTGATTGGCGGCTGCGGTTCTACCCAAAAATATTAAAATCCAATTTTTTATCCAAGTGAAAGAAGAATGACTGCCTCGAATTTACCACAATCTATAGAAAATCCAAGTAACTCTAGTTCAAAGAAACAAGAGCACATTCTAGAAAAGACTGATTGCTACTTGGGAAAGATTGAATGCAAGGCTTCGTTTGTATCCTTTTCCAACCACGTACTTGATGGGGGAAAATCTTATACTTAATCAATATTAGGCAAGGAAATTGAACCGCGGATGAATATTGGCAATATCTCAAACTAACCATGAGAAGGGTTGGTGTGCGAGAGAATGATGCATATGTGAAGAACATATTTATCAAAGGACTAGTGAAGAATCTCTAAATAAAAATTAAGCTTCAATATAATGTATCAATGAGTGACTAATTTTTGAAACCAAGGTTGGTTTAAAGAACCTAAGGCCAGAGAAGATCCCATCCTACAGCTTGAACAATTAAAGGCATAGGTTCACTCGGGATTTTCTAACTTTGCTGAGGAAGAGGAACAATGATAGGTGGTTATGTTTCTATCCAGACATATTAATACCCAATCTTTTATCCTAATAAAGGAAGAATTACTTCCTCAAATCAACCACAATCTATCTGAAATCCAAGTAGTTATAGTTCAAAGAATAAAGAACACAAGCTAGAAGAGACTGATTGATATAACTTATGTGTACAGGTGCTTCAACTTTTGTTTGTAGGTGCTTTTAATTTGTGATGAAAGTGCTTCAAATTCTATTCATTGTGGCTTTAAGTATTTGATGAAGGCGTTTAAATTTTTTATTTGTTGAGCCTTTTTTATGGAAGGTGTTTTAACTTATATGTGTAGGTGCTTTAAGTTAAAGGTGTGGGTGCTTGAAAATGATATTTTTTTTGGTGTTTTAGAAATTTTGTAGAATTTTGTGTTTAAATTATATTGAGTGTTGGTGTTTCTATTTTTGTTATTGGTGTTTTAATTTAAAGTTATGAATGCTTGAATATGGTATTTTTGGAGTTACAAGAATTTCGTGCAAATTTGATTATTTGTTTCAATTATATTAAGGTAAGGCATATGTGCTTCAAGTTAAGTGCATAGATGTTTAAGTTACAAGTGTGAGTGCTTGAAAATGGTATTTTTGGTATTTTAAGAATTTCTTGCAAGTTTGTGATAAAATTATATTGAGTGTAAAGTTAAGCGTAAAACGTAGGTTTGTGTCTAAATTATGTGTAGAGCATAGGTGCTTCTACTTTTTTTTGTAGGTGCTTTAAGTTAAAGGTGTTGGTGCTTCAAAATGGTATTTTCAATGCTTCAAAAATGTCATGCAAGTTTGATTATTTTTTAAAATTATATTTAGCGTAGAGCGTATGTGTTTCTACTTTTGTTTGTAGGTGCTTTAAGTTAAAGGTGTTGGTGCTTGAAAATGGTATTTTTGGTGCTTTAGGAATTTCGTTCATTCATTGTTTAAATTGTACTAAGCATAAGGCATAGGTGCTTCAAGTTAAAGGTGTGGGTGCTTGAAAATGGTATTTTTGGTGCTTCAAGTTTGATTATTTGTTTAAATTACATTAAGCGTAATGAGTAGGTGCTTTAAGTTATGTTCATAGGTGCTTCAAATAAATGGTGTGGGTGCTTGAAAATTGTATTTTTGGTGTTTTAAGAATTTTGTGAAAGTATATGTTTAAATTTTATGTAGCGTAATGAATAGGTGCTTCAAGTAATGTTTGTAGGTGCTTCAAATTAAAGGTCTGAGTGGTTAAAAATGATATTTTTGGTGCTTTAACACACACAAAAAAGTACTACACCTCATTTATGCAATATACACTTTTTCTTATGCTTGAGAATGATTATTTCTAAAGCCTACCAGCTTAAAGAACGGAGAATTCAAATCCATAGAAAAAGAAACATTTTTTGAAAAACATAATAAATTGCATGAGGCAATGCTTCCACCAGAGAGCATGAATAACTTTAAGAATCATGCTAAATTCAGGCCTTGCATCAGTTTAATTGTCACTGTCATCTTACTACATCAGTTCAAAATGAGATAACCTGATCATCAGCTTAGCAAAAAAAGTCCCCATATTGTGCATACCTTACCCTACTCAAGGGCACATAAACAAAACACATGCTCAAACTAGCCAAGATCCTACACAACAAGGGCTTCTTCATCACCTTTTTCAACACAAAGTACATTACATGCAACTAAACTTCTTCATCACCTTTGTCAAAAGCCATCCTGAAGAAGAAAATGTAATGGATGAAATAGCAAAACTTCATAAACATAAGCATAGTTTTGGGATCTCACACATATCTGAAACATAGTGCACTTGCAACAGTTTGAACTAATCACAGTTTTAATAAAGACATGGAAATTCCTATCATCTGGTCATGTTTCATCCACATTAATATATATTAAAGAATGTGTTGTGTGTTAAATGTTCTCTTTGAGCATGCCATTAGCCTTTTTTGCAGCATCTTCCTTAAATGGTAAACTCCCTCTAATAGGTTATCGATTGTATACAGAAGAAATACAGGAGGAGCAGGGGTGTTTGAAGAGACAAGCTATATATGTTCCCCATCAGGCTATCACAAGACTCTTAGTATCCTCAGTGACTCAAACAGTTCTCTCGTAATCCACTACAATCTACTAGGTGTCTATTTTTCTTATGAAATATAGGATATGAGTTGAGACTATTCACAATATAAATTTCTCAACTAAACATGCTATCTCTGTCCAAAATAGAAAATTAATAGGTAACTGATGCCACAGCCAATAGAGCAAACACCTTTCACTATTCTACATCTTTATCTACCTAAGTGTAGTTAGCATAACCTAATGCACTAAAACCAGATCATATATAAACAATAAAATTAGAAACTTGATAGTACCTTTGGGAATTTCATACAACAAATAACAAACAAATGCAAACTCAACATTTCAGAGATAAATACCTTTTAGAGATACTTCATTTCCAAGTTGTATGAAACGAGCTATGCTGGTTGAGCGTCTTGTAGTCAGGGCACTTTAGAAAAGAGTAAACTTCATTTCAAACTAATACAAAATAGAAAATAAATCGACCCCAAATTTATATTAAAGCATAAACATTATAAAAATAAAAATATTCACCTGAAGATATCCTTCTGCTCTTGTGAATGAATTCATGCATGATTCTCCTCGGTTGGATGAATACTTGGCGGAATACTAGTCTCATTCATTTCAATATTAAATCTCGGTGATTTACGCACAAGAGGCTAGCCTTTTGCATTTTCTCTTCCTTTTCATTTTTGACAACTTCAGCCAATTTAATGTTAGGTTGCTGCTCATGATGACATCATTGAGAATCCGTCAAACCCGGGATCAGCGTAAAAGTAGGAGAAAGAGGCTGGTTTTTCTCTTACTTTTATCCTTTTTTCTTTGTTAAAAGCTTCAGTCACTTCAGTGGTATGCGGCTCAACTTGATGTTGGTGAGAACTAGGAAACTTTGGGGATAAGTTGAAACTAGGAACATCTGGGGCCGATTTCGGGGTAGGCTTCTTCCAGAAATTTTTCTCGATCCCTAACACCGCATTCCAAAATACCGAATCTTTGAAAACATCATCATCTTCTACCATTGGTATCTCTCTGTAAATACCTTGATCATCAACATTTGCCTTTTCCACCTTTTTCTTGAGTACTTGGCTTTTCTGCCCCTTTTTTCTTCAAAGCTTGTAGTCATTGACATCGCAAGCTTGTCAAACTTTGATAGGGCTTTGTTGTTTGGAAACATTTCTTTAGCATTTTCCAGCCTCTCAAAAAACATACTAAAAGCCTTGGATAACTCAATTGCCAATTCGAACACTTGATGAATGCATACCTATTACAAAAAAAAAAATCAAGCCATAAAATCAATTCAGCTCCTACCATTAACATGAATCCTGTACATATACTGGGAATATCATGCCATAAAATGAATTAAAGAACACACTGACAGATGCATAAGTATTAGGAGCAGAAAAAAGTGGAAGTACAAACACTGATTAGGAGTACAAAGTACTGCATCATGTCCAAAAAAGTTATTGAATAATCAATAATCAGAAAGTACTAAAAAATCAGGTATTGTATCGTCGCAAGAATAAATTCCTGACTGCATATGGTGCTCACATTCAGGTTCAGGCACCATTTGTAGAGTTTACTAGATATATAATATCAATTGTTACCTGTCATATGATTCCACATTCTTTATTCAGATTATGATTACACATACACGGATCGACTTATTATGCTCACAAATAATGTCACATAATTCACTGCGCATGAGCCACGATTTCTGTGATCTCATAAACCTAGGATTGTTTCCACTGATCATTGATAGCAACATCTCAAGAATGCATGCTAATTGGTAACAACATTTATAATCACAATTTATAATCACCATATATTTTCTGAGTTGATTTTGACTTTTTATGCACTCAACGCAACAATGCATGCTAATTGGGAACTACCTAACTACATTTATAATCACCATTTCATAATATTGTTATCCTATTTTTTTCTCACCAATATAATATCACAACTATATGCATACATATTAATTCAAATAAAAGATTCCTAGCAAAACTTTATGCATACATATAATACCTGGTCTGGCCTTCAATTTTTGCGAAAACATTAGGCACGTACAAGTACTGGAACAGACAGTTTGGAAGCCTGGCACTATGATGATAAACACCTACAGCCTTTAAAAATGCTCACAACCACTTTTCAGTCAAAATCAACTCAAAGAACACAAATTTTCATGGTAATTCTAAACAAGGCAGATGAAAATCATGTAAAATAGGTCTCACAAATCAAATCAAGTTGGTTTATGTTTTTTGACAGTCTATGGGAATCCAAAGCCTCTATGCTATGAAAATTTTCCATTTCAATCACCATGCGCGTTCTCACTTGTCCTTCCCCGTACTCATGAACAATTTTTTTCTTGTAGGAGCGCCTCCCATGAATCCCCTTCTTATACCAACAACTCAGCAACGAGAATCTTCTCTCCTTGGAACGTCCCATAATAATAATGTGATCAAGATAGAAAATATGGAAAAAAAGAAAGTGTAATTAAAAATGAAATTTAAATAGTATGTATGTTATGAAAACTTTTTAAATAACTTACCACAAGAGGTAGAGCTGGTTTTGTAAACCTGGTAATGCCATTTGAATTTTGAAACTCTTGAGCAAAACGTTCAAGCATTCCAAAGCATACTGACACCAGTTGAAATGCCCTATCGTATCAACATCAGTAAGGCATTTCAGGATCTTTAGATTTTGAACTCCTTTCTGATTACTTTTCAACAATGAAGAGACCATCAGGATGACAAAATTTCTCTTCAAATCATTGCCTCCACTCTACTGCTCCCTCAATCTAGCTCTTATGTCAGTTACTGTGACCTGATTTCTAGCCTTCTGAAATTGAAGCACCCATGCATTTGCCAGCTTCTCAAAATCAGTTGCCTTTCTCCCAACTGAAACCCAATAGCTTCATCATCCCTTTCCTGCTCTAACGTTAATCCCTCAACTATGAAGTTGCGCAATTGTGTTGGAGACATTCTTGAAAATTGTTTTGGCGGGGCAAAAGTTTTTTCTGAGCAACAATCAGCTGGTATAACTGTTCATAAAAGATAAAACAAGTTAATATAAAGAGATTTTTATAGAAAATGTTTTTAATAGAAACTGAAAAAAAGTAACCTAATAGTTTGGAGCAGAGAATAAATTTCGTTCAGTTACATGTTTAACTTAAAGTACCTACACACATAACATTACTATAAGGAGTAACCTACTAGTAACCATTGAAAATAGCACGTGTACATGCCATCTAAAAAAACTTTCCCAGACTTGCATAACTGAGTATTATTTTATTGATCATTGAAAGCATAGTGAAAATATGGATAAAAACCAGGGACCAAATTAGAAGAAATATAAGAAAAGCAAGTGTAAACACGTTAATGAAAAAAAATTACCACGAATGCATTGCATATAGTTAATTTACATGCTCCTAAAAATATGCCATAATAAGTAATCTTTAGTTTATAAACACAAACCATAATAAGTACTCTTTAATTTTTTTATTAATATCAAGTTCTGCATTCATAAATCCCAGCTTTTGAGAAGTAGTGAGAAATCCCCAAATACAGGCATTCAATCTTATGAAGTTATGGATATCAAAGACTGAAATGCCACAAAAGAAATTGAGAAAAAAATCAACTACCCTAAAGGAGACCACAAACTAGAGAGGGGAAAAAAACTCTGGACGAACAAACAGGGAATAAAAATGCAGTAGCACATTGGAGTTTAGAGACAAGTAGTAAGTAGTGGTAATTAATAGCATGGAGACATCACTTGATCACTTAGTTTATTTCAGGATCCTATGGTGCTGCCTTATTCCAACCTTCATTTTCAACAAATATTCTACACTACAACAATCATAAACATATGTAGGAAAACAGACATTAAATTTTAAATCAACCCTAATCGAATACAATCAACATTTTAGCAAAGTTGAAAAAATGTCTATTTGTGCACCAGTAATCAATAAGAGGTATCATTCAAGTGAAAACTGAAAAATAAGAAACACTAATCTAGAATAAGTTAATAGAATAATAATCCCAATTGACGGACCAGCATCCTCGATTTGGTCAGCACCAATGCAAGAGTTTTTCCTTTAAATGTCATCTTGAACCTATTTAAAGAAACAAAATATAAAGTATACAATCATTCAGTATACATAAAACTGTATGAATATTAAAATATTATATTAATAAATAAGGCACACAAATCATACATCTTTTTAGAGTCTACGAAGGATAGGACTACAAGTACTACACTACAGAATGAATGGAAGGAGGTATTGTTCAGGTGTTTAAATGATTGTCTAATATTCTACTGTCCATGTTGGGTGTAAAGTATAAAATAATATCATCATATTCTACAGAGAACAAATGTTTCATGTCAACCCAGCATCATCAATTGGGAGTATGGAAACCATCCAAGAAAGCCAAACTATGTAATGGTGAATCAATAATTCTAAATTCTCCTACAAGTAGTCCAATTTTCAATTTCGAACAAAATTTGCAGAATAGCAAAGACTTGAAACAGTTGGCGTTGACTAGCAATGAAGAATCGGGGACGTAGAAGTTGATGTTTTCGGCCATTATTCTGCCCAAGTAATTCAAACTCCTCAACTAGGAGAATCTTACTATGTTAAGAAAAAACATTCACTATGCCTTTCAAAAACAGTCAAAAAGCTTGATATTCCAAGCAGAGTGGGAGTTCCAACTGACACAAGAGAGGAGCTTGAAGGAGATGATTCAATGGAGGCAACATGGAGGGCGATAATGAAAAGAACAAAAGCACAGTAGAAACAACCAATGAAAAGTGAGACATGGCAAAGCAAAAACAACATTTTCATAGGTAATGATCATTCCGAAGACAGAGAGCTAATGAAGGTTGTTTCTCTAACCAAATGCAGATCTACAATCAGCCTCGATTTTACTCACACCATTAGAGAGAGGTCCCTAGCTATTAGTAGTCCTTTGTCTATAGCTAAAAGTTCAACATGAAAGATAGAACATGATTGTTTCCTAATTATGATTGTAGTAATATAATATAACTACACAAATTTATAGAACTACAATGCAGACACTCAAACTAGGTTGCAAAATGAAGGATTTAGATACGAAAACCGAAAACGGTTATCTAAACCCCTTATGATGTAAACCTACCTAAATCTAGAAATCTTCCAACAAAAATATAACAAAATAGATGTTAAATGCTTTAGAAAACACATGCATTTGACGTCTCATCAATTACTGGCTTTGGATTAAAGGTAGTTCTATCAGTTTTGGATTTTGAGGAATCTGGTTGAGCAGTGTGTTGGGTAACGATAATAGTATATGTTAAAGGAGGCGGAGTTGTCAGCCCTGCCATGGTAGCGGCGGTGGTGATGCCAAAATGGAGAAGAAGACGAGGAGCGTATAAGAGAGAAGAGAGGAATATATCATTTCTAAATATTAGTTAACAAAAATAAAATAAATTTGTATAAATAGACAATGTCTTGGGAAACACTGTCTTTCCATAGGCATCTGGAAAGATGGGATTGAATTAGGATTATAGAAAGGTAAAATATTTTTGTTGCAATATTAAAAATTTATTATGCAATGTGCAGTAGTTATAAGTTTATGATTCGATTAATGCAATATGAAAATTTTATCTTGATTTCTAGTAATTAGCAACATAAATCTTGGTCTTTTCATAACTTATGGAAAACCCATTTTCAAATGAGGGACTCTAAGAAAAATTGCAAATAAAATTTACAAAGTGTTAAATAAATCATTGAAATTAATTACAAATAAAATCTTTCAGTACTATATTTAATATTTATATAAAGCATTTTATACTAATTTTTGTCTCAAAATTAAAATTTATTAGAAACACTTATATATATAAATAAAATTGACTTCATCTATTGTTCTATATGTTTAACATAGCAATTTTAGATAATTTTGTAGGCAAATTAAATTAAGTGGAAAGAATTGATTGTAATGAGTAAAAAAGAGAATACGTAGATGAAAATGATTCACTTATTATCATTAAATATAGTTTGATAATATTAAAAAAGGTAAAGCAAAATGAAAAGTGTATTAAAATAAAATATATATATTGTAAAAATAAGTATTATGAATGAATTTTCTTAACAAATGGAAATTGAAAATACAAAAAGAATGTTCATCCAAATAAATAGGGTATGGTTAATTACTCACTAATTGAAAAACAATGAAGTATAGAAAGAACATTAAAATTGGGTGAAGAGCTTTGCATTGTAAATTGGAGATTGCCTTTATAAAATATAACATTTTCAATTAATTTTAGAAAGTGACGTGGAATTATGTGTGAATGAAAAGTGGTAAAATTATATGTGAATGTCATGTGGCAAAAATAACCTCTTTTAATAAATACTATGGATAGATTTTTCCTTCCTAGACGCGCATCATTCTTGTCAGCGCTCCAACATTTTCGCCAACATTCGACATTATTTTTTACAATTATGCCGCTCTACTATTCTTGCATTGTTGATTGGTGGTTGTTTGACTACGATGCAACCACTCACATTACTTCGAATCATACCTGGCCCAATCCCGGCAAATAAAATGTTTTCCCAAACCCCCAATTTAATAATTATATTTGGGTCTTATTTTTAAATTTTTTAAAACTATACTTAGAAAAAATAAATAAATATTACATAATCCAATTAAATGCCTAAACAATTTTATTTTTCTCACATTTGATGCCCCATTTTAAAAATATTACACACTTTAAAAATTATACGCGAGGCATTTTTTTTATAATTTGCTTCAGGCATCTAAATTATTAGGAATGCTCCTGCTTCTAATCTTCGACATTTTGAGAAGATACAAATATGTCGTGGCTCTAATTATATATATGAGGGTACTGGTTAGTCGTTACGTGTTTCTCATATTGGTCAGTGTAATATATCTGGCTTGCCTCTATATGATGTTTGTCATTCCTCAACTCACCAATATTTTATTGGTTATTAGTAATCTTACTCGTCATTTACCATCTATTGTTATATTTGATGCTAATATTTTTTCATTAAGCACAAGAATACATGAAAGATCATGGGTAAATGTCGTCATAGTTCATGTCTTTATTTCCTTGAGATAGGCGATAATACCATTTTTGGTGAATTACGCTCGGAAAAACATTGATATTCCTCTTATCAGTGTTGTTCTCGCATTGTCCATGTGTGTTATGTAACTCTTCAGTTATTGAGAAAAAAAAGTCATATCACCATCACTTCTAATTTTCCAACACTTGCTAATCGCTCTTCTTGTCAAATAGCCAAGAACAAACGTATGATCTTTTAACGTATGATCCTGATTATTCTTTGTTTCATCCATATGGTTTTCGCGTGTATCATTGATCACATACTATTTCCCCTCATAACTTTGCACTTCTCTCATCACAAAGGGTTTCAGGCTCAATCCATCTACTGGGCGTATCTATGTTTCACGTCATGTTAAGTTTGATAAGACTTTATTTCAATATGCCTCCTCTTCACGAGATCCTCACTCTACCTCTCATATGGAGATTTCTTCATTTATGTAGCCCTCAGCTGCATGGTCATTTTACCTAGATCTCACGCTGTTTCGCCATTTACTGAGTCGCCTTGTATAGTTTATTTTTATCACGACACTCTAGCATTACCTTCGACTTCTCCGATCTTGGCATCCACTTCTCTAGCCTCAATGCCTATGACTCTGCTTACTGCGTCTTTTCCCTAAGCTCGCATCACTCCTGCACTAGATTCTTCTATCACTATCACCGATGTCTCTCTTTAGCTTGCTTTTTCTTGTACTCACAAGATGACCACTAGGACGATGGATGGTTCTCCATGCCCCTGGTTTTTATGAGGTGTCTTATTTTCTGGATGCCATAGTCACTCAGGCCGAGCGGTAGGACTATCATGCGATTCTTCGAGAATCTTGCTGGATTTTGACTATGGATAAGAAATAATTGCACTTCACCACCATCATACTTGGGATTTAGTGCCTTGCCCTCCACACGTGAATATTATTGGCTCTAAATGAGTTTTTCGTATCAAGTAAAGGCTTGATAGTAGTATTGATCGCTACAAGGTGCAACTAGTGGCACATGGCTTCTCTTAGATTCTAGGCTTTGATTTTGATCACACTTTCAACCCTTTGGTGAAGGCGTCTATTTTTATCACCGTTATTTCCATTGCCACCATGCGTAACTAGCCCTTTCATCGGCCAGATGTCAAGAATTCCTTTCCCAATAGTTTTCTTTATGCTCTATCTTATATGGCTCAACCAGTTGGTTGCAAGGATTATGCTCATCCTGATTATGTATGTTGCATGCGGAAACCTATTTATGGCTTGAACCAGGCTCCTCATGCTTTATTCCATTGTTTTAACACTTACCTACTTCAGCTTGGTTTTCTTTGTAGTGCGGCATATCCGTCACTATTTGTTTTACTCGGGGTACTACTCTTCTTTATATTTTGGTTTACATGGATGATAATATCCTTACAAGGGCGATTCTCATCTTGATTATGTATGTTACCTGCGGAAAGTCATATATGGCTTGAAGCAAGCTCCTCTTTCTTGGTTCCAGCAGTTTAAGTATTTACCTATGTCAGCTTGGTTTTCATTATTGTTCAACACACCCATCTCTCTTTGTTTTTTCTCGGGGTACTACTCTGGTGTATCTTTTGGTTTATGTGGATGATACTATCCTTACTGGAAATGACTTCGCAGCCATTTGTTAGTTTATTGCTAGGATTGATAAGGAGTTTTCCATTAAGGACTTAGCATCTTTGCATTATTTCCTCTGCTTGGAGGTACAATCCACTTCGTCGAGTTTGTTCTTGGGCCATGCCATGTATGCTCGTGATATTCTTAGTCAAACTGGGATGACCAACGCTACTATAATCTTAACGTTATTGCTTCTGCAGTCTTAGTTTTAGAGCAGTTACAGTGGGAAGTTTTCCAATCCCACTATCTATCTTTATCGAACCTTTGTTGCTTCTTTGAAATATATCTCTATAACTCGCCCGAATCTTACTTTTGCAGTTAATTTAGTCAATTAGTGATGTGGAAATCCTTGTTAGGTAAGGTGGCTTACAATCACCGTTATGCGAGTTCAGTCCTGCAAGAAAGACCCCGAAGTGATTACGGGGAAAGTACTTCGACGATCAAGTCAGTTATTTCATTTAGAGAATTTGTATTTCTTAGCTAGTCATGCTTACCTAAACCAATGATGCTCTTCCCATATTTATAATAGATCGTAATCATGGCTCCGCTTTGCCAGCGTTTAAGATCGTGGGTTTTATTTTGTTTGCTAAAATATCGGAGTTACTTACAAGTGTCTTCCCCATTTTTATGCATGACTACGCGTTGTTCGATTCATGGCTAAGACTTTGGCTGGGCTAAAGGTCAACAACTTTTAGTCTGTGGGCTAGGTATACACCATAATCCCCCATAGCCATGAAGTCAACGGAACACGAAGCGATGATTGTGTCTGTTGAAGGTATGTAAACTGTTGTTCTATTTATCTCCTAAGCTGTAACAATGTGTTCATCATCATAGTAACTTATATTGTCTTCGCAAAGTGTTGCGTGCATCTCGGCTACATTTGCGATTTTGTGGGAATAGCTGGCTTTTGAATTTGAATTTGAATTCATACTTCAAATTTATAGATTTTGATATGCGTGGCTACTACGATCTTATGTCACTAAACCTAGATTCTCTCCTTATTACTCACTACGCTTTTTGGAATTCTCTCACATTCCATTATCATTGCTTACCTTATAACAGTATCAATGGACTTTTGACGTATAGATGAATGAGCTTGTCATTTACTGTTGTTAATGGCGTAAAGAGATTATGCTATAGAGATTGAGTGCCAGTAATAGTTTGTATCACAGTTTTGTATTTTAAGGTAATAGTTTTTATTGTGAGCATGAAATGTTTTAAAGTAATTGGTTGTGTTAAGTGCTTATATGTCAAATGAATTGAACATAAAATATATAGTGTCGCGTTTAACTAATATGTGTGGCATCAAATATTAAATAACCATGCAATTGAGTCTAAAATACGATAATGTGTCTACACTACCAACGTTACTAAGCCAAATGACCGACATCGTATAGGCCGATACCGCATGTTCATGTGGTGTGACGGTTGTCGATTAGATAGAAGATCGACGTCTTTGAGGACAATACCCGACATCTCCGATGAAAATGATTGCTCACTCATTCGAGTTGACTGACCGTGGGGTATTATACACAACAAAGTAGCTTCAGAATTTGGTTAGATCGAAGCCGGTCTTCATCATCATCATCGGTCATACCATAAACCAACCGAGTTTTTTGATTATGTTTTTTCCAACATTATTTAGGATTCATAGAGACAATTTAGTCACCTCAAAAACAAATTCTCTGCCACAACCCACGATTAGATATCATGGTTTGGTAATTAAAGTTTCACTAATCCATCTTCAAATAAAAAATTTAATAAAAATCAAATTCAAATTTCGGGATCTAACATGAAGTCACTTCATTGTTTTGACATATCAAAGTCACCTGAAATAGCAGTTAGTTACTGAATTGGTCTGGAACCCATAGGAAGAAGTGGGGCAGATATGAATACTTAGAGCGTGAGACCTGAATGTGGTTTGGATGGCTTGGTTGATGACGCCGTCTTCTGAGAACTGTGCTGCGGTTTCTCACTCTGACTATAAGGCTTCTGAGTTTTAATCAACATCGGACCACATGCTGATAGAACAAACAAAAAATTGAAGTTGATGAATCAAAACTTTCATATATATAAATGAACTTGATCAAAATCAAAATGGAAAATTAAAACTAATTACACTTGCTTGCACCTTTCTGCTTAGCATTTTTATGAACGTTTAAGCCACGGGCAGGCTCCGCAACAGTCTTTCTTGGAGATTTACTAAGGATGGCATTAATTAGATAAGGCTGGCTAAAGCAACTATTGCCTGAATCTTCAAACGGTCTGCATCTTGCAAGGGTACGATGGGTAAAGGCTAAAGCAGCTCGACTTGGATTCTTACGCACGCGTGAAGACTTTGGTAGCCTCACCTGGAACATGAAAGGTTAGACTAGAACAAATCAAAACAACATGATTTGAATTTAGCACATGGTAAATAAATGAATCTACTCTCCTACAACTAGAAACATAACAGGATTTGTAGTTATAAACCAAAAATAAAATAAGTAAAAATGATAGCACAGTTGAATTTTGAATATACACAGCAGCTCTAGTCACCTTGAATTCGAAGTTAATTATAAACCAAAATAAAATAAAATAAGAAAAATCATAAGTCAGTTGAATATAGCCAGCAACTATAGTCTCCTTGAATTTGTTGTATGCCAGTTGCACCAATTGGTCCATAGCAGAATTTTCCAAACTCTTGCAGAGCAACCTTCATTACTCTTAGTTTCCAAAAATAGGAATTCTAATGGCTTACACTACCGAACGCAGTTAAAATCCAACGTACCTTTTCTCGGACTCTATCTCACACTGAACAGCAGCAATGGTTTTTTTTTTCAAAACATTCTTCACATTAGCAGCCTACCACAGTAAGGTAACCACCTCAAGGAAAATAATAACATGGAGATATTGAGAAACAGTGCAAAAGTATGCAAAATTCATAAAAAGTATGCAATTTCAGCACAACCAAAATACCAAAGAAGACTAGAAACACTGATGTATGTACCCATGAGGAAGAAGGCAAAATTTTAAACAGTAAACAAAAGACTGGCATGGCAAGATTGAAAGGGCAAAGGATCCAACATATTGATTCATCTCTTCTTGAAGGCCTTTGATCTCTGTATCAATCAATACTTCATCATTCACAGCAGGCTGTTAGAGAAAAAATGATAGGACATGGCATTCGAAGGATATGAAGCTCGGAGATTGAAAGTGTTACCTTGCAAATCAAACTGAGGCTCGGTAACTTCTGCGATAACTTGTCATCTTGAAGATTAAGATCCTGATAACTCCCAAAGAAAACATCCTAAGCATTAGATCGACATTTTTGGCCACTTTGATATGATGAAGTATTGCCACTACCAGATAATTTGTCCAGGTAATACTTGTTAAATTGCAAATCTACACCCCTCGTGAATTTGGAAAAGTCATGGTCAGTGTCATCTTTGACAATTATAGCGGAGCTAAGCCTTTGATATAGTGGAGGAGCCTAATGCTTCGGCGTACAAGTTTCTGCTCTTGAATTAGTAGAGCAGAAAGATCCTTGATTCAGGCCCTAACAACATACATGCAACTAATTAACGAACTCAAAATAGACAACATATATATATATATATATTAAATTGAAATCAAATAGTACCGTTTCCATGGGAGAGCCAGTTTGTTTTAGCTTCTCATTTGGATCCAACTATTGATAGGACAAACAATGAAAGACATAAACACTAGAGAAAGAAATCAAAATTGTGATTCACTTATCAAGTGTTGATAGCATACTTTGTATTTGAGGAACAATAAATCCTCGACTGTGACAGGTTTGAAATATCTTTCCATTTTCTTCAAAAATTGATCAGAGCAAGCATGTTCTGGAAGTACATAGAAAAAATAAAATAATTTTGATATGAAAAAGGATGTATTCAAATAAAGTTTCATAAACTGAACGAATAACACGTGCTTCATGAACCAAACGTGCAGCAAGCAATAAGCCTTTGCGATCTACATCAGAAAGTATTGTTTATAGTTTAGTTCCAGAGCCATGCAAGTCAATATATTTATAATTTCTTTCACCATCTTAACATTATAATTGTAGGGAAGTGCATACTGAATGTTTAACCTAAATTCTTTCTTTTATACATTCATTTAATGCAAACCTATGTGAGAGTGCAAATTAACATGTGCTTGTATAAAAAAACATTAAAATTGAGGGAAGAGCTTTGCATTGTAAATTGGAGATTGACTTTATAAAATATTACTTTTTCAATTAATTTTAGAAAGTGACATGGAATTATGTGTGAATGACAAGTGGTAAAATTATGCGTGAATGTCATGTGGCAAAAATAACCTCTTTTAATAAATACTATAGAAAGACTTTTTTCCTTCCTGGACGCGCATCATTCTTGTCCGCGCTCCAGCATTTTCGCCAACATTTGACATTATATTTTTGCAACTATGCCGTTCTACTGTTCTTACATTGTTGATCGGTGGTTCTTTGACTATGACGCAATAACTGACATTACTTCGAATCATACCTGGCCCAATCCCGACAAATAAAATGTTTTCCCAGACCCTCAATTTAATAATTATATTTGGGTCTCATTTTTAAAAAAATTTAAAACTATACTTTGAAAAAATAAATAAATATTACATAATCCAATTAAATGCCTAAACAATTTTATTTTTCTCACATTTGATGCCCCATTT
>JAULKM010103328.1:0-25285 GCA_032355605.1 Rubia tinctorum | reverse complement strand
TACTCAATATATAAGATCATGAGTCACCCCTACATAGTACCAATTGGTTTTATGATAGGAGCCCATGATTCTAATAATGGTTAAGAACCTGGATTCTTCAGGCACCACTAATGCAAGATCTCGTTCTTACCTTCTGAATTATCTGGTCAGTTTGCAAAGTCTGATTGGTTGCTACGTTAATTTATCCAAAAAAAAAAACTCTAGGATGAAGAGAATCAACATCACCTCAATTCTCAGGATTTGGAGCTTCTGATCGAACCTCAGGATGATATCAGGGATGCGACTTATTGCTTTATTGATACAGCTTTCGACAGACGCAAATCAGTATCTGTTGGAGCTTGGTGTTATAAAGGGGGAGATTAAATAATCGGAAGTTCATATGAGATTTGCTCCTCTTTCTCCTTCGCTGGCAGAGGTAAATGCGATAGTTGCAGCTATGGTGCATATGGAATCGGGGGGCATAGATGATTTATTCAATCAGATTCCCTATTCCTTCATCAATATAAAGCACAAATTGTATCCACAAGTACAAAATCAAGTTCACGAAATTATTAGTTTGTTGTCTAGTTTTGAATGGGTTAAGTTTAGAAAGGTTTCAAGAAATGTAGTACAATCAGCTCATAAGCTGGCACGTTATGCATTAACTTCTATTCCATATAAATATAATGAAAATATTTTATGATAAAAGAAAATGTTGATATCACAGGCTTAAATGCTACAAATGTAACAGAATGATAAAACATCTCAATATTGACATTACAGGCTTATACTCCCTCCGTTCCACTATTAAGTTCCGAATTGCTTTTTGCACAAAATTGAAGACAAATCTATGTGGCATCTTTTTAATGAGTGATGACAATGGGTCCACATAAATCAAATGAAAGAAAAAGATATGACCACATATTTATGACTAAATGCAGAAAGTTTAGAAATATGAAGTTATTAGTAGGACAGACCAAAAAGTAAAATATGAAGTTATTAGTGGGACCGGAGAGTATTTACTAGCATGTACTAATGTACTATGGTTATCAGCAGCCTATTTATCCAAATCAAATCAATCGTGCTACAACATTTGAATTGAATGATTATTCAAATGAACTGATCTTTCATGTTTTTTGATACTTTATTTATTTAGTTTGATGATATTTAATTTTTTTTAAATAATTGGTCTAGCAAAATAAATCAAATTTTTGCATCACATAACCTCAATTACCTAATAAACAAATTTATACAACATAAATATGTTTTAAAAAGCATCAAATATATCAAATTTGAGGCCTGGAAAACAAACTTTAAAATTGATTGCCTTAAAAAATATATTCAAACTTCTGCAGTATAACAATATAATATTTCAAACTTCTTCAATCTCCAGCAGCATAAAATCTATAACATCAAATATTTATCTGATAGATCAATATGAATCATCAATCCATTTATTTGAAACTTCAACCTATATATTTAAAACATTAGATATTTTGCTATAACACATATTCGTATGTATAAAACATCTAAAACATTACTGTGTCTGCAGCTTCAAACCAAGAAAACGAATGGTAATTTGCAACATCAAATACAGACCAACAAACTCAGGCGACACGCTATACAGACCAAGAAACTTCAAAACTCAAACCAAGAAATGGATGGTAATTTGCAACATCAAATACATACCAACAAACTCAGAACACAAGCTATACAGAACAATAAATTGAATGGTAAACAAATCAAGAGCATCATTTCCACACTCAAAATTGAACATCAATTACAAAATCAAAATTGCAACATGTGTCTTAACCACCAGGTCTTCTTTCGACCGCCAGATGATTGTGTAGGAATCACCTTTAACACAATGAACCTCACCCCAATTATTACGTTCATCGGTATCACAAACAAACAATAAATCCCCTTTTCATCAAATTAATGTATCCATCTCACCATAATTATCATGTACACGAATGTAGCCTCCTCGTCCATCCGTAAAAAGTCTCGACTAGACAATTTAATTCATCGTCTTTGAGGGCCCAATGTTACGCCGCCACTGAAATTGGTGTCGACGCCTCAAGATCCGCCTATTGTAGTGGCAAATCAAGAGTTTTATGGACACTATGGAGATATAAATCATACTTATGTGAATTTGATCTAGATGTTCTTGTTCCTTATGGAATCAAACTGGTGTTGACAGGAGTCAATATTTGATTCGGCCACATGAAAAAGTAATAATCTACTTGACCCATGAGGATAACGATTACCTCAATGATCCATGGCTTCTAATGAACCGATATGCAGAATATTGTTGCTATCCCTTTAAATAAGGGAAAAACATAATGCACTATGAATACCTTCTTACAGCAACATGTTCTGCTGAAATTACTTCATTTCTGGATAATAAGCCAGGAGTGGAGAAAAGCTTCTCAAAATTTTACCTAAGGAAGATAATATCTCCTTATGAGTGGGGTATCAGCCCATTCTGATCAAAGGAATTCATAATTCCTCAGACAACTATAAGAATGGCCTTTAATTATTATGATTATATTGATGCTTTTACTCATACCTTTTATTATGAGAATAAAAAGCATGCTCATACTTGGTGGATTAAATTTAGTCCCAAAATTTTCAACAATGGTCGAAATTGCCAAAGCCTTCCTGGACGGATATTCCCATGGTGGAACATAATTGGACCTGATATACAAGTCCTACCAGACACTTATATAGGTTTTTACAAAGAATGGGTACAGGTACCACCATGTGTTACCCCTGAAAACCCCTATGATTATATCAAGGGATATGCATCATTATTCTTTTGTATGCAAACAGGTATCCCATGGATATGAAAATGGATTCCGGAAGCAGGGGAAAATTTCCAAGGCATTCTTTGTCTCAAAAGAAAATTCCTTGCAAGGTTTTTTATCCAAACTTCTGGATAAAGACAGAAAATCCAACAAAGAAGTATGGTTCTTCAATAGAGGAAGAAATTACTTCTATAATTAAGTCTTTAAAATTTGTTCATAACAGGAAAAAACAAGAAGATGATACATCTTCATTCTTCTCCAAATTGGAGAAAGCTATGGAAAAAAAATCCTCAAATTTCTGAGGAAGATTTAATGATAGTTTATCTCGATAAGGTTAAAACTGACTTCTTGAAAAATTTCAAGGGCAAGGTGGACGACAGTCCATATTCTGAGCCATCCACCTCCTCAATGAAGGATACTAAAGATGGCAATCCCTATGGATGCCTGGCTGGAGAATCACAACCAATAGAGGAAGAACCAACTGCAGAAGACCTCTTTGACAGACTAATAGGAGCAGTGTTACAGAAAGTCAAGTCCAAGGAAGTAGCTCAAGGAAAATAGATTATGCTGGAATAATCAGCTCCATAAAGTGGAGTGTGTGGAATAAAGACCCCACCACATCAATCATGGAGTGGGTGGAGAGAAGGCTCCATCAATAATGAAGTAAAGAAGAAGATCGGACACATTGGTCCCACCACTTTCCTAAAGGAAAAGTTAATTTTAATAAGACAACTTTTTTAAAAGTTTTTTGTTTTTTGTAATAATTTGTAAAGTGACTTGTCCGCTTTAATAATTGCGGAGGCTAACCCTTCTCTTATAAAAGGGGAAGCTCTGACATTAGTTAGAAACAAGCCTTGGACCCCCATACATCAAGCATTATAAATTTCCCTTAGTAAATAGTACTCATTATTCTCACAGCTTCTTCTCACTGGGCGCATCTTTCAGGTACTTCACTTTTATTTTGTTTTCATTTTAATTTAAGTATAGGCTAATAAGCCTTTACTATCTGCAATTACTCTTGCTCCTACAAGAGCAAGGCAGACAGATTAAATTCATGTTATGGTTTTAATGAAATACTATTTAATAACACATTTGTCGTGAAAGTCCCCATGTCAAGTCGTTTAAGCCGGGGTTAGGCGTTTAGGTAATGTTTCGGGCCATTTTTGCGTTGGACTAGTTGTTATTAAATTAGTATGAATTTGATATAAATCCTACTTATGTGAATTTGATCTACATGTTCTTGTTCTACATGTTCTTGATAGGCTGAGATCTCTTATAGAGGCTCAGAAGATTAAAAGTTCCAGCACACCACAACTGGAAAAATCTTTGGAAATTCCAACAAATATCCAGCTGCCT
Organism: Rubia tinctorum; assembly: GCA_032355605.1. Taxonomy (NCBI): domain Eukaryota; kingdom Viridiplantae; phylum Streptophyta; class Magnoliopsida; order Gentianales; family Rubiaceae; genus Rubia; species Rubia tinctorum. The sequence continues at coordinate 21,143 of JAULKM010103328.1, read as the reverse complement.
CCTTCTATGGATGGTATTAACCTGAAAAAGAAAAACAATTCTTCACTAGAAGATCTTGGAGAAATTCTCTCTCAATTCAAAGAATTAAAAATTACCACCAAGAACTCTGCTATTAATAAATCTAGTAGTTCTACTATCAAAATGATAAATATGGAAAAAGAAAAGGAACAAATTACTTCTATAAAAAGTAATTGGAAACCTAGATTAGGTTCAAAAATCTACTATTACCCTAGATAAACTCCTATGGATGTTTTGGTTGAAGAACAGACCTATAGGAATAATCTCACTGCCTATTCAGGTACTGAGATAGTTGTATGGAACATCGATGGTAGTTCCAATAGTCACATTTTTAGAACATGTCATAAAATGTTCATGTATGCTGCTTCCACTAAAGGCAATAACCAGAGTGATACACATATTGTGCAAACGATTATTCCTAGTTTCACTGGTCAGCTTAAATTTTGGTGGGATAATTATCTCACCCAGGACCAAAAAATCTTAATCCTTAATTCCATTAAATAAGAAGGTAATGAAGCTAAACCTCATGTTGTTTTTACCTTATTATTAACAATATTAGAACATTTTAGTGGTAATTATTCTACCAATTATGATCGCATCATAACTCTCTTACGAAACCATAAATGTCCTATCCTTACTTCCTTTAGGTGGTACAAGGATGTTTTCCTAAGTAGAGTTCTAAACCTTCCAGAAGTAAATAGCAGTTTCTGGAAAGCTAGATTCCTTGATGGACTTCCTTCTCTTTTTGCCGAAAGAATTAAAAGAAGTCTAAGAAAGGAATCAGGAGATTCTCATATCCAATGGGAATTATATTCCTATGGATAATTAATAAGAAAATTCATGGAAGAGGGCTTAGCTCTTTGTAATGATCCAAAATAAAAAACAATTTAAAAAACATAGGTTGTTAGAAAAAAAAACTCAATAGGGAGAATACTGCCAACAATTTGGTTTTGAACAACGATCCTCTCATTCAAAGGTCAAAAAGAGGAGACATATAGAAAAATCCCATAAAATGGCGTATTATAAAAAATACAAATCCGATTCTTAAAAGAAATATGCTTCCAAAAAGAGAGCAAAAAATGAAAGAAAATGTTATGTCCCTAAAAGACAAAAAAAGTCACCCACTTGCTATGCTTGTGGTGAAAAGGACATTATGCAAAGGAATTCATGATTCCCCAGACAGCCATTCTTATGGTTGTCTGAGGAATTGTGAATTCCTTATATCGTAATGGGCTGATAACCCTTTCATAAGGAGATATTATCTTATTTAGGTAAATTTTGAGAAGCTTTTCTCCACTCCTAGCTTATTATCCAGAAATGAAGTAATCTTAGCAGAACATGTTGTTGTAAGAATGTATTCATAGTACATTCTTTTTTCCCTTCTTTAAAGGGATAGCAGAAATTTTCTGCATATCGGTTCATTAGAAGCCACAGATCATTGAGGTAATTTTTATCCTCGTGGGTGAAGTAGATTATTAATTCTTCATGTGAACGAATCAAATATTGATTCCTGTCATCCTCTGGTTGCTGGAGTTTTCGGATATATGAATCCTGATGCTGGCTTGATGAACCTGCCCCCGTGAGTGTAACTCTTTGAGTTTTAGGAGTATTTGGAGTATGACTACCTCCTCCGCCTCATCCTTGGCCGGAGCTTCTGCCTCTTTCTCTACCCATATAAGGAGTAAGTGTCGTCCATGTGGGACGCATGAGTTTATTCCAGCAGATTTTTAAGTGGCATAAAATCCGGCAGTGAATTGTTTTCTCCTTTGACATATTGAATTTCAAAATCAAATCGGGCTAAATGTGCCTGGCATCTAACAAACATTTGTTTCGAAACATCATGTTTAAAATCTTTTTGAAACATGAATTTAGCTGCATTGTAATCTGTTCTCATTAGAAATTTTGTATTATAAAGATCATCCCGATATTTCAGGACAATAGTAGCATAATTTTGTATTATAAAGATCATCCCGATATTTCTTTGGCAATAGTAGCATAATTTTTCTGACTATTAGTCCATTTACCAGAATAATATCTGATTAAATCCTCATTTTTTGTATGGAGAATTATCTGTTTAAGAATTCCACTATAACCTATGTCTGAAGCATCGGTTTCAATAAATTTTCCCCATTCTGGGTTTGCAAGCATAAGACATGTCAATACTTGCACATTTATCTTTTGTACTGCCCTGGTGTGAATTTCAGACCATGGTGTGGCAGAATTTTTTAGCCTGTCATACAAGACAGCAGCATCTAAAGATATATTTTTATAAGAGTAAAGTGCTAAAAAAAACCTTACCTTTAGGCTGAAAGTGCCAATATAAACCTGCAAAATGAGAAAGTGCCAAAATAAGCCTAACTTTATGATGTTTGTGCCAATCTAACCCTGGAAGTCATTGACTCCAATAGTCAACATTGGAATTGGCGGGATTTTAAGGAAATGATGAATTTACCTTTGAATTAAAAACAAAAATAAGAGTCTTTTCCATTTTTTCCTTTTGTCTTTTTTTTTATAAAAAAAATCGAGGGTAAAAATGTCATTTCCTTAAAATCTAGTCAATTCCGATGTTGACTATTGGAGTCAATGACTTCCACAGTTAGATTGGCACATACATCCTAAAGTTAGGGTTATTTTGGCACTTTCTCATTTTGCAGGGCTATATTGGCACTCTTAGCCCAAAAGTAGGGTTAGAAAAACATTTAACTTTTTTTTTATAATAAGCCAAATATAATTCAGACTTCCCAAAAATCTTTGTAATTGGGTCCTATCAAGAATTTCATCAGAAAATTTTGAAGCAAAACCTATGCATCTTGTAATAGAAGTGATTTTCCCCTGATTAATGATATGACCCAGGAATTTAATTTTTGTCTGGAAAATATTCATTTTTGATTTAGATATTATCAAACCATTTGTAATGACTAATTTTTAAATATTTCAATATGCTTGATATGCTCTTCGATGTTTTTTTGAAAAAAATAAAATGTCATCAATATAGACAAAGATAAAATCACTATAAGAACTAAATATATCATTCATAATGTGTTGAAATTTTGAAGGGGTATTTTTTAATCCAAAAAGCATTACGTTCCATTTGTAATGTCCAAATGGTACTATAAAGGCAGTTTTATACCTATCGGATTCATTAATCTGAATTTGTCAAAATCCTGATTTTAGGACAAACTTTGAAAATATCTTTGATTGGTATAACCTGTCCAATAAATATTTTTTATTGGGTATTGGATATCTAATCCATTTCTAGCCCTTATTTAAAACTTTATAATTCATAACCAAATTTGGAGTTCCACGCTCCTGCTCACTATGTTTGTTAACATAAAATGCAGTGCAGGTTCAAGGAGAACTGGATGGACATATTAGTCCTTTTTCCTTTAAAGTAGCAATTTCATTTTAACAAATTTCTAAATATTCCTTATTCATTTGACAACGTCTAGCCTTAGTAGGAATATTTTGTTCCTAGAAATCTTCTTCATAAGGAAGACAAACAATATGTTTTTTCCTATTCCAGAAAGCAGTGGGCAGGTCATCACAAATAGATATTGAGAAATCATATTCAATATGCTTAATTTTATCCTGTAATTTAGGATTTTTTAATTGATCATTAATATTGAAAGTCATTAGCTCTTGCTGTAAATAACATAAATGTTGTTTTTTATTTTGCAAGAGATTTATTTCATTATCGTTTGTAATCCAAGGGAAGGTAATTGGTTTTCCCTAATATATATGTTCCTGAGAAACTTTTCTCACCAACATGTTACAAAGACATTAACTCATTTATAAATGGTAATCCGAGAATAATATTATTAGCTAATTTTTTTACTAGAACAAAAGTTTGTTCAATGCATACTTTATTATGACAAACATGAGCTTTGATTAATTTGTATGATACTTGTAAATTTCCTCCATCAGCCAATGTTATCCTTTGAGTAGTTTTAACAAAATATTTTGTTGGGATTAAACCTTCTCGGATGAAACTAACAATGATCATTTGCACAATATGTGCATCACTCTGGTTATTTCCATTAGTGGCAGCAGCATACATAAACATTTTATGACATGTTTTAAAATTTTGACTATTGGAACTACCATCGATGTTCCATTCAACTATCTCAGTATCTGAATAAGCAATAGGATCATTCCTATAGGCCTATTGTTCAACCAAAACATCCATAGGAGTTGGTCTAGGAAAATAGTAGTTTTCTGAACCTAATCTAGGTTTTCAATTACTTTTCATAGAGGAATTTGTTCCTTTTATTTTTTCCGTATTTATCATTATGATAGTAGAACTACTAGGTTTATTAATACCAGATTTTTGGGTGGTAATTTTTAATTCTTTGAATTGAGAGAGAATTTCTCCAATATCTTCTAGTGAAGAATAGTTTTTCTTTTTTTAGGTTAATACCATCCATAGAAGGATGCGGCTAGATATTTGTTGGAATTTCAAAAGATTTTTCCAGTTGTGGTGTGCTGGAACTTTTAATCTTCTGAGCCACTATAAGATATCTCAGCCTATCAATTTTTTCATGTAATAGACTTATTTGTTCCCCAATAATTTTTAGATTAATATTTGAATGATCATTATGTTTAAATAAACTATTGATATGATCAATTGTCGGGCCATTAGTAAGAGTTTGTTGTAAAACTTTCATAAATGGTTTGGCTTGTAAATCATTGTTACTATTATTATTTTTGAGAGCAAATGGTTCATCTAGAGAATATAAACTTCGAAGAACCTTTTTAGAATCTAAGTGCCGGAGTCTTTCAATAGCACTTATATTAAGGACATAGTCCTCTACAAACCATCTAACAAAAAGTTTGAAGTCTTGTTTGATTTGTAGTTCTGAATAAAATTCTTCTCTAATAGAACATGCTTATTCATATGTGAAAAAAGAGAAAACCCGCTTTCTGAAAAGATCATAGCTTTTATTGTGAAAATATTTCTTAATGATTTGTTTTAGATCAGATCCGGGAGAATAATCTAGGGAGGAAGGTGGAACTTTGTTCCAATCAATTTTTCCCATTTTTTTTATCAATCTTTAAAATAATCTAAATATTCCATTTCACTGGGTGATGGATCTATAGGATCAGTTTTAATTACTTGTGGAATCTGGTTATTACCAATTTTAACTTTCTTAATTTCTTCTTCCCGTTGAGATCTCTCAGAAGAAGATGTGACCTTATAAAGGTCTTCATTGACTCGAGATGTAGATAGTCTAGAATTTGAACATATGGGAATATCCTCAAAAGAGAAAATATAATAATTAGAAGACATAGATCTACCTATTTCAGGTATATCCTTGGAAAATTGGAGATGCTGCAAACTGTCCTTTCTTGGACATAAAAAACTTTCTCTATTTTCCAATCATCTGGATATTCAATTTCATCCCAACTGATGGGTCTTCGGGTAATAATTTTGGACCGATTAGCTAGGTTGGTTTCTATTAAAACCATTTGTCTTTTCCTTCTATCATCAACAATTTTGCAATTTGGGTTCATTGTAACTAAGATACTAAAATATATTTGATAACAGATACACATAACCTCAGTTTCAGGCATGTAATTGTACCCATGAGCTTTTACATATAATGTCAAAGCATGCAAAATATTGGGATCTAATAAAGATAATGTTAAATTGGGTTTAACATCAAAATAAACTGGACCATGGGCCATACTGGATTTCATAGCACCCATTAAGGATTGTCTCCAATCCAAGTTTCTAGCATCCCTTAGTACTGCCATAAAACTTTCAGGAAGAACTTCCATAGTTAAAGGTTTAAAAGCAATTTGTACTAAACCAATATGTAAAAACTTGTATTAAAGTTTTTGATATCTTTCAATATCAATATCAGAAAATAACTGTGTAGTTTTTTCTTCAATATCTATCCAAATAGATTCTTCAATAGTTTTTATAACATGTCTATTTCTGAAATTTTCAAAAAATACCATAGTTATAAAATTGTTTTGTTGAAACTACTGGAATTGTCCATTTATTCAAAGCATCAAGCTGTTGTGGAAGTTCATATTCTTCTGATCTAGTATTCTTAATATTATGTCTATAATTTGTTTTGAAAATATTCATCTTTTTAATGATGAATTGTACTATCTAAAAATACCCTTTACAAACATAGCTCTGATACCATAAGGAACAAGAACATCTAGATCAAATTCATATAAGTAGGATTTATATCAAATTCATACTAATTTAATAACAACTAGTCCAATACAAAAAGGACCCGAAACATTGCCAAAATGCCTAACCCCGGATTAAACAGCTTGGCATAAGCACTTGCACGACAAGCGTGTTATTAAAAAGTATTTCATTAAAACCATAACATGAATTTAATCTGTCTGCCTTGCTCTTGTAGGAGTAAGAGTAATTACACATAGTACAGGCTTATTAACCTATTATTAAATTAAAATGAAAACAAAATAAAAGTGAAGTACCTGGGAGATGTGCCCAGTGAGAAGGGGCTGTGAGAATATTGAGTATTATTTACTGAGGGAAATTTACAATGCTTGGTGTATGGGTTTCAAAGCTTGTTTCTAACTAATTTCAGAGCTTCCCTTTTAAAAAAGAAGGGTTAGCCTCCACAATTATTAAAGCGAACAAGTGACTTTACAAATTATTACAAAAAACAAAAAAATTTACAAAAAGTTTCTTTATTAAAGCAGCTTTATTAAAGTTAACTTTTCCTTTATGAAAGTGACGGGACCAATGTGTCTGATCTTCTTCTTTACTCCATTATTGATGGAGTCTTCTCTCCATCCACTCCATGATTGATGTGGCGGGGTCTTCATTCCACTCACTCCATTTGATGGAACTGATTATTCCAGCATCTTCTGTTTTCCTTGAGCTACTTCCTTGGACTTGGTTTTCTATAACACTGCTCCTAATAGGTTGTCAAAGAGTTCTTCTGCAGTTGGTTCTTCCTCTACTGGCTGTGATTCTCCAGTCAGGCATCCATAGGGATTGTCATCTTCAACATCATTCATTGAGGAGGTGGATGGCTCAGAATATGGACTGCCTTTAACTTGATCTTAAAATTTTTCAAGAAGTCAGCTTTAACCTTATTGAGATAAGCTGTCATTAAGCCTTCCTCAGAAATTTGAGAATTTTTTTTATTTTCATGGCTTTCTTCAATTTGAAGAAGAATGAAGATGTATCATCTTTTTGTTTTTTCTTATTATGAACATATTTTAAAGACTTAATTAAAGAAGTAATTTCTTCCTCTAATGAAGAACCATACTTGTTTGTTGGATCTTCTCTGTCTTGATCCAGAAGTTTGGACCAAAACCTAGCAAGGAATTTTCTTTTGAGACAAAGAATGCTTTGGGAATTTTTCCCTGCTTCCGGAATCCATGGGATACCTGTTTGCATAAAAAATTAATATTGATTCAGATCCCTCGATATAATCATAGGGGTTTTCAGGAGTAACACATGGTGGTACCTGTACCCATTCTTTGTAAAAACCCACATAAGGGGTCTGGTAGGACTTCAATATCATATCCAATCATGTTCCACCATGGGAATATCCATCTAGGAAGGCTTTGGCCATTTTGATTATTGTTGAAAATTTCAAGATTGAATTTAATCCACCAAGTATGAGTGCCTTTTATTCTCATAATAAAAAGCATGAGTAAAAGCATCAATATAATCATAATAATTAAAGTTCATTCTTATGGTTGTCTGAGAAATTATTAATTCCTTTGATCGGAATGAGCTGATACCCCACTCATGTGGAGATATTATCTTCCTTAGATAAAATGTTGAGAAGCTTTTCTCCACTCCTGGCTTATTATCCAGAAATGAAGTAATCTTAGCAGAACCTGTTGTTGTAAGAATGTATTCGTAGTACATTATATTTTTTCCCTTCTTCAAAGGAATAGCAGAAATTTTTTGCATATCGGTACATTAGAAGTCATGGATCATTGAGGTAATTTTTATCCTCATGGGTCAAGTAGATTATTACTTCTTCATGTGACTAAATCAAATATTAATTCCTATCATCCTCCGGTTCCTGGAGTTTTTGGATATATGAATCTGGATGCTACTTGATGAACCTGCCTCCGTGAGTATAACTCTTGGAGTTTTAAGAGTATTTGGAGTATGACTCCCTCCCCTGCCCCGGCCTCAGCCAGAGCTTCTGCCTATTTCTCTACCCCTATAAAGAGTATGTGTCGTCCATGTGGACGCATGAGTTTATTCCTGCAGATTTTCACGTTTAAGAAAATTTGGCAGTGAATTATTTTCTCCTTTGAGATATTGAATTTCAAAATCAAATCGGGCTAAATGTGCCTGCCATTTAGCAAACATTTGTTTGGAAACATCATGTTTAAAATATTTTTGAAACATGAATTTCGCTGCATTGCAGTCTATTCATATTACAAAATTTTTATTATAAAGATCATCCTTAAATTTCAGGATACATAACTATAGCAAGAATTTCTTTGGTTATAGTAGCATAATTTTTCTGACTATAAGTCCATTTACCATAATAATATCTGATTAAATACTCATGTTTTCTATGGGGTTTTAATAGTTTAAGAATTCCATAATAACCTATGTCTGAAGCATCAGTTTCAATAATTTTTCCCCATTCTCGGTTTGCAAGCATAAGACATGGAAATACATGCACATTCTTTTTTTTTCTTTTGTACTGCCCTGGTGTGAATTTCCAACCATGGTGTGGCAGATTTTTTTAGCCTGTCATATAAGACAGCAGCATCTAAAGATAGATTTTTATAATAAGCCGAAATATAATTAAGACTTCCCAAAAATCTTTGTAATTTGGTCCTGTCAAGAATTTCATCATGAAATTTTGAAGCAAAATCTATTCATCTTATAATAGGGGTGATTTTCTCCTGATTAATGATATGACCCAGAAATTTAATTTTTGTCTGGAAAATATTCATTTTTTATTTGGATATTACCAAACAATTTGTAATGACTAATTTTTAAATATTTCAAGATGCTTGGTACTCTTGGATGTTTATTTAAAAAACTAAAATGTCATCAATATAGACAATGATAAAATCACTGTAAGAATTAAATATATCATTCATAATGTGTTGGAATTTTGAAGGGGCATTTTTTTTAACCCAAAACGCATTACGTTCCATTCGTAATGTCCAAATGGTACTGTGAAGGTATTTTATACCTATCATATTCATTAATGTGAATTTGCCAAAATCCTGATTTTAGATCAAACTTTGAAAATATATTTGATTGGTATAACTTGTCCAATAAATCTATTTTATTGGGTATTGGATATCTAATCCATTTCAAGACCTTATTTAAAGGTTTATAATTTACAACCAATCTTGGAGTTCCACGATCCTGATCACTATGGTTGTTAACATAAAATGTAGTGCAACTCCAAGGAGAGCTGGATGGACATATTAGTCCTTTTCCCTTGAAAGTAGAAATTTCATTTTTACAAATTTCTAAATATTCTTTATTCATTTGAGAATGTCTACCCTAGGTAGGAATACTTTGTTCCTAGAAATCTTCTTCATAAGGAAGACAAACAATATGTTTTTTCCTATTCCATAAATCAAGGGGTAGGTCATTACAAATAGATATTGAGAAATCATGTTCAATATGCTTAATTTTATCCTGTAATTTAGGATTTTCTAATTGATCATTAATACTGAAAGTCATTAGCTCTTGTTGTAAATAACATAAATGTTATTTTTTTGCAAGAGATTTATTTCATTATCGTTTGTAATCCAAGGGAAAGTAATTGGTTTTCCCTGATATGTTTCAAAGGCATTAACTCGTTTATAAATGGTAATTCGAGAATAACATCATTAGCTAAATTTTTTATTGGAAAAAAAGTTTTGTCAATGCATACTTTATTATGACAAACATGAGCTTTGAGTAATTTGTATGATACTTGTAAATTGCCTCCATCAGCCCCTGTTATCCTTCAAGTAGTTTTAACAAAATATTTTGATGGGAATAAATCTTCTCCAATGCAATTTAAATCCGCTCCTGAGTCTATAAGAGTAGGAACATTTTTATAAATTGTGGTTTTATCAATTCATAAATTGATTTTGAGTGATCCATTTATGTTGGGAATAAAATTTTATAGTTCCCATAAAATCATTTTCTTCTACTGGACAAGAGGTAGAAGGTATATCAGAAGTATTACTTGCCAGTCTTGATTCAAGGATTGTAATTCTATTTTCTAAAATAATGTGTTAATCCTGAAGTGAAGAAACTTCAGTTTTAAGATCATTGATCTCTATTTTTAATTCTTGAATAGTCATGGGACTATTCTGATTTCTCTTTTTCTGTAATTCTTCTAAGATAGCTGAGAAATTGTAAGGATGGTCTATTCTTGTTTTAATTTTTGACGGAATCCTATCATATTTTTCCCAAGAACTTTAGCTCTTTGAGCTTTATCTTGAATATTATCTAGGAGTTCACTAACTTCCTCATCATTAATAACATTAATGTTGAAATTAGAAAATTGTGCTTTGTGTTTATAAAACTCATCATATGTTTCTTCTGTACTTTTGATAACCTGACAGTTATCCTTTGAATAGCAAGAACAGGGATTTTATTCTTCTTCCATGGAGGAATAATATATATCCTATCAGAGGAGCTTATAAGTTTTTTTGATAGATCAGAATTTTCTGAGGATCCGATTATTTCTTATAGTTCATTTTTAATATTTTCATCTATATTGAGAGATCATATTTTATCTTTTTTCTTATTACATCTATTTGCACAATATCATTTTTTACCCCAAGCATAGCAAGTGGGTGACCCTTTTTGCCTTTTAGGGACATAGGCTTTTCTTCATTTTTTGCTCACTTTTTGGCAGCATATTTCTTGTAAGAATCGGATTTTTATTGTTTTAGTACTCCATTTGATGGACTTTTTATATATGTCTCCTCTTTTTTACTATTGAATAAGAGGATGGTTGATCAAAAGCAAATGTTTTGTAGAATTATCCTAATTGAGTTTTTTCTAACAACCTATATTTTTTTAATTGTTCTTGTAATTTTAGATAATTACAAAGAGCTAAGCCCTCTTTCATACATTTCCCTATTAATTTTACATAGGAATATAATTCCCATTGGATCATAGAATCTCCTGATTCCTTTTTTAGACTACTTTTAATTCTTTCGGCAAAAAGAGAAGGAAGTCCATCAAGGAATCTAGCTTTCCAGAAACTGCTATTTATTTCTGGAAGGTTTAGAACTCTACTTAGGAAAACATCCTTGTACCACCTAAAGGAAGTAAGGGTAGGACATTTATGGTTTTGTAAGAGAGTTCTGTGTTACTATAAGTATGTTCTAATGTTGTAAAAAACTAAGGTAAAAATAGCAGGAGGCTAAGATTCATTACCTTCTTTTTTGATGGAATTAAGGATTAAGATTTTCAGGTCCTGGGTAAGATAATTATCCCACCAAGTTTTAAGCTTACCAGTGAAACTAGCAATGATCATTTACACAATATGTGCATCACTCGGGTTATTGCCTTTAGTGGCAGCAGCATACATGAACATTTTATGACATGTTAAAAATATTGACTATTAAAACCAACATCGATGTTCCATTAAACTATCCCAGTACCTGAATAGGCAGTAGAATCATTCCTATAGGCCCGTTCTTCAACCAAAACATCCATAGAAGTTGGTCTAGGGTAATAGTAGCTTCCTGAACCTAATATAGGTTTCCAATTACTTTTCATAGCAGTAATTTGTTCCTTTTCTTTTTCTGTATTTATCTTTTTGATAATAGAACTACTAGATTTATTAATACCAGAGTTCTGGGTGGTAATTTTTAATTCTTTGAATTAAGAGCAAATTTCTCCAAGATCTTCTAGTGAAGAATCATTTTTAGTTTTCAAGTTAATACCATCCATAAAAGGAGGCGGCTGGATATTTGTTGGAATTTCCAAAGATTTTTCCAGTTGTGGTGTACTGGAACTTTTAATCTTTTAAGCCTCTATAAGAGATCTCAGCCTATCAATTTTTTCATGTAATAGACCGATTTGTTCCCCAATAATTTTTAGATTAATATTTGCATGATTATTTTGTTTAAATAAATTATTGATATGATCAATTGTAGGGCCATTAGTAAGAGTTTTTTTTAAAACTTTCATAAATTGATGGGCTTGTAAATCATTGTTACTATTATTATTTTTTAGAGCAAATGGTTCATTTGGAGGATATAAACTTCGAAGAACCTTTTTAGAATCTAAGTGCCAGAATCTTTCAATAGCACTTATACTAAGAAGGACATAGTCCTCTACAAACCATCTAACAAAAAGTTTGAAGTCTTGTTTGATTTGTAGTTCTGAATAAAATTCTTCTCTAATAGAACATGCTTATTCATATGAGAATAAAGAGAGAAACCACATTCTGAAAAGATCATAGCTTTTACTGTTTAAATCTTCCTTAATGATCTGTCTAAGATTAGATCCGGGAGAATAATCTAGGGAGGAAAATAGAACTTTGTTCCAATCAATTTTTTCCCATTTTTATCCATCTTAAAATAATCTGAATATCCCATTTCACTGGGTGATGGATCTATAGGGTCAGTTTTAATTACTTGTGGAATCTGGTTATTATCAATTTTAGTTTTATTAATTTCTTCTTCCTCTCGAGATCTCTCAGAAGGAGATGTGACCTTATAAAGGTTTTCATTGACTCAAGATGTAGATGCTCTAGAAGTAGAACATCTGGGAATATCCTCAAAAGGGGAAATATAATAATTAGAAGACATAGATCTACCTATTTAGAGTAGCTCCTTGGAAAATTGGAGATGGATATTTCCATCAGTAGTTTGTACTACTTGAGCAATCTGTGTATCTGTCCTTGCTTGGACAGGAACAACTTTCTCTATTTTCCAGTCATCTGAATAATCAATTTCATCTCAACTAATAGGTCTTCGGGTAATAATTTTGGACCGATTAGCTAGGTTGGTTTCTATTAAAACCGTTTGTCTTTTCCTTTTATCATCAATAATTTTGCACTTTGGGTTCATTATATCTAAGACACGAAATGATATTCGATAATAGATACACATAACCTCAGTTTCAGGCATGTAATTGTACTCTTGAGCTTTTACATATAATGTCAAAGCATGCAAAATATTGAGATCTGATAAAGATTATGTTAAATTTGGTTTAACATCAAAATAAACTGGACCATAGGCCAGACTGGATAGCATTGCACCCATTAAGGATTGTCTCCAATCCAAGTGTCTAGCATCCCTTAGGACTGCCATAAAAATTTCAGAGAGACCTTCCATAGTTAAAAGTTTAAAAGTAATTTGTACTAAACCAATATGTAAAAACTTGTAATAAATTTTTTGATATCTTTCAATATCAATATAAGAAAATAACTGTATAGTTTTTTCTTCCTTATCCATTTGGATAGATTCTTCAATAGTTTTTATAACATGTCTATTTCTGAAAATTTCAAAAATACCATAGTTATAAATTTGTTTTGTGGAAACTAATTGTATTGTCCATTTATTCAAAGCATCAAACTGTGTGGAAGTTCATATTCTTCTGATCTAGCATTCTTAATATTACGTCTATAATTATGTCTACAAACTTCAAAATTGATTGCCTCAAAAAACATCTTCAAACTTCTGCAGCATAACAATATAACTTTTTCAAACATCAGCAGCATAAAATTTATAACATCGAATATTTATCTGATAAATCAATAAGAAACATCAATTCATTCATTTGAAACTTTAAACTATGTATATATAAAACATCAAATATTTTTCTATAACATATATCTGTACGTATAAAACATCTAAAACATTCATGTGTGTGCAGCTTTAAACCAAGAAAATGAATGGTAATTTGCAACATCAAATACAGACCAACAAACTCAGGCGACATGCTATACAAACCAAGAAACTTCAAAACTCAAACCAAGAAAATGGATGGTAATCGCAACATCAAATACATACCAACAAACTCAGAACACAAGCTATACAGACCAATAAATTGAATGGTAAACAAACAAAAGAAGAGCATCATTTCCACACTCAAAATTGAACATCAATTCCAAACTCAAAATTGTAACATGTTGCTTAACCACCAGGTCTTCTTTGCGCCGCCAGATGATTGTGTTGGAATCACCTTCAACACAATGAACCTCACCCAAATTATTTCATTCATCAGTATCACAAACAAACGATAAATCCTTTTTCAATCAAAATAATGCATCCATCTCACCAGAATCATCATGTACACGAATGTAGCCTCCTCGTCCATCTTTAAAAAGTCTCGACTAGACAATTTAATTCATCATCTTCGAGGGCCCAAGGTAACGCCCCACTGAAACTAGTGTCGACGCCTCCAGATCCGTCGATTGTAGTGACAATTTCAAGAGTTTATGGACACTATGAAGATCACCATAAATTACACTTCTCGTCTGTGCTCAGCCCCTTATGTTCCAACGTATCTATCTGAATTTGTATTGTTATATGGAAGTTTCCGTTGGTTGATTTCTCGTATTTGATAATTTGCATATCAGCCCTTGAACTTTAGTACATGTTACGATACTGACCCCAAATAAAAAGTAATTATAATTTACCCGCAAATTTGAAAAGTTTCAATATTAAGTTTCTATTATTTGTGATTAGTCTATGGTCTTACCATGAGACGATCTCGTAGGTAACAAACTCTTATAGTATATATTAAAAGAAATCATTATTGCCACATGTCCCTGACACAAAATTCAACATCATCTTCAAAAAATTAATTGAAAATGAACATTTTTTAAAGCTAATCCCCGGTTTACAATGCAATCTCTTCTCCAAAGATTTTCAATGCTCTTCTAATACTTCAATACTGTACAATTGATGATTAATTAATTCTATCATATTTATGAGGATGCACATTTTTGTAAGGCGGATTGTTTATATTCTCAATATCCATTTGTTATGAAATCTCAATCATAAGATTTATGTTCACAGTATTTATTCATAAATTTTCCCACTACCACAGAGACCCCCTCTAGCACCAATTTTTTGGCACCAATTTTTAAAAACCGGTGCTCAAATAAAATTAGCACCGGTTTTTTGAAATTAGCACCGGTTTTTTAGAAATTGGGTTAAATTAACAACAGTTTTTTAGAAAATTAACAGCGGTTTTGCCATGGTTTTTCAAAAAAATTAGTGTAAATTTAAAAAATCGATATTAATTTAACACTGATTTTCAAAAAAAATAGTACCAAAACCGGTGTTAAATATCTTTAAAATTCAATCTTCCCACATGAAATTTTAGAAATTACGAAAAATATTTTAAATTTTTTATGAAAAATTTTCATGGGTGGGGTGCAGCTGCGCACCGCCGCTCTTTACAAAATTATCATAAAACAATTAATCTTCTCACAAAAAAATTCAATGTTCCCACCAAAAATTTGTATAAAATTACAAAAAAATCACCAAGAATTTAAAATTTTTTGAAAATTTTTCATGGGCTTGGCACAGCTGCTCTAAGCTAATTTTTTTTAAATATTTAGCAATGGTTTTCAAAAACAGGCGGCAAAACCGGTGTTAAAAATTTTAAAAATTGAATCCTCGCCAAAATTTCAAAAAAAGTCGCCAAATTGTTTATAAACTTTTGCCAAAATTTTCATGGGATGAGCACAGCTGCACGCAACCGCTCTAAGCTAAAAAAAATTTCTTGACTTTTAAAATCGTTCACTTCTTTTGTTGACTTTAACTATAACTAGGTTGAATTAAATTAATCAACGATCTATCTTTATTGACTTAATATAAATAAGAATAAAAATATTTGACATTAAGTAGTTAACGTTCAACCCTTAATTGATTTAGTGTATATAAATACAAATAAAAATGTTTGACTTTAACTAATTAACGGTTAAACCTTATTTGACTTTCTACATGTAAATACTAATAACTAAGGTTACTTTAACTAATCAACGGTCGCCACTTACTTGACATAGTTTGCATAAACAAGAATATAAATGTTTCATTTTAACTAATGAACGGTCAACCTTACTTGACTTTGTATATATAAAGTAAAAGGAAAAATAAAAACTTTACTCGTAACTCCAAATTGAAATCTGTTCAAAAGTGATGCTACCTTATACACCCACATTATAGTTTTCAAGTTTCTTAGATAGTATTTATCAATGATCATGCACAAGAACATATATGTAAATCTTTTCTGATTTCCCTTTCTTACTTCCAACTAACTAACTCTAAGTTACTATAGTACATATACTAGTGCTTTAAAATATTTCACTGGAAAATTCATCTATTTAATATTTCTATATTCAGGAAAGAATAACAAAAATCATGTATTTTGGAGAAATGGATTATAGGGTAACACAATTTTGGGTCATAGTATAATTTTCCAAGACAGCAGTCAATGTTGACTTTCGAGACCCTTTCGTTCATCCATACATGCCAATTGCAAATTCACACTCGTATATTATTGAATTGCATTTTGATGTCACCAATTTTGTGACTCGACAACTCCCACTTTCTTGTAGGGACATAAGTGCAAAAAGTAAAAACTTTATACGTAACTCCAAATTGAAATATGCTCGAACGTGGTGCTTCCCTAGACACCCTCATTGTCTTTTTCAAGTCCGTGACATAGTATTTGTCAATAGTCATGCAAAGGAGCATAGTTGTAAATTTCCCTTTCTTATTTCCAAGTAACTAACTCTAAGTTACTCTAAAACATGTACAATCGCTTTTCAACATTTCATTAGAAAATAAAGTTATTTAATATTTCTATATTTAGGCAAAAATAACAAAAAAATCATTTGTTTTGGAGAAATGGATTATAGGGTAACACAATTTTGGGCCATAGTATAATTTTCCAAGACTGTGTAGAAGAAATCAACGTTGAATTTCGAGGCCCTTTCGTTCACCCATTCAGGCCCAAATTGAAAATTCTCAATCATATATTATTGAATTGCATTTTTATGTTGCCAATCTCGTGACTCGACAACTCAAACTTTCTTGTAGGAAACTAAGTGCAAAAAGTAAAAACTTTACACGTAACTCCAAATTGAAATCCGGTCGAACATGATACTACCATATACATCCTCATTTTATTTTTCAAGCCTGTAAAAGAATATTGATTAACAATGAGGTGCAAGAACATATTCGTAATCCTTTTCGATTTCCATTTCTTACTTCAAAGTAATCAACTCTAAATTACTCTAAAACATGTACTAGCGCTTTCCAATATTTTGCCCAAAAAATAAATTATTTTTTATTTCTATATTTATTTAAGAATAACAAAATTTGTTTATTTTGATGAGAAGGATAATTTCGTAACGAAATTTTAGGGCCATATCATAATTTTCCACAAGTTATGGAAAAATCAAGGTTTAAATTGCAAATTAAAAGAAATTAAGATAAAAATTTTGACGGTCAAACCTTAATTGACTTTAAATATATAAACACTAATTACTAGGTTGACTTTCACTCATCAACGGTCAACCCTTAATTATCTGTCAACCATTATTTACTTAACTTTCTACAGACAATAATAATGCAGTTTTCTTTATACAATCAATAGTTAACTTTTACTCATTCTTTTATAAACACTGCATAAAAGAGTTAATTTTATATAATTAATAATCATCTCTTAATTAAAATTTATAAACGACCATACCTCTGCACGAATAAGTTAAGCTTATATAATTGACATTTTATTACCCAGAATTTTTATTATTTTTAAATTACACATATTTAAATATATATATATATATGTATGTATGTATGTATGTATATGTATGTACACTAAACTATCTGTCATCATAAATGCATTTATTAAATATTTACAAGAATCAATATTAAAAAAAGAAAAGAAAAAATTGTGCTAATGAATAATTTTTAATTAAAAAGCTAAATATAAAAGGTGTATTGTGTTGTGTTAATCTAGACCATTAATTTTTATCAAGAATTGAATCTCAACCGTTAAATCCCATCACCATATAAACAAATCTAGACTAATCTAGCCCATCCGCTTTGTCATCTAACCCTCCGAAACTTCTCCACCGCCTCCTTCCAATTTCACCGCCACCTGAAGAACCACACCTTTCTTGCCCGAAAATCAGATGGAGGAAGGTATTCATGAACGCCTTTGATCGGTAGTCAGAGGTAACGCCGTTGAACTGTGAAGAATTCCATGGTTTCTGATAGGGTCAAAGCCACAGCAAAGGCGGTGGAAGGAAAATAGGCGCGCACACCTTGATTTGTAATCTGGCGGGAGTAGTGAAATGTATTTTTGTTGTTTCTTTTCTTTCTTTGAGCGTTTGTAAAGGACACGTGTAGTGCCTAGATTCAGTACTTGTTTTTTTGGTTTTTGGCTCAGCTTTATAAGCAGGATTGTACACGTTTTCAGTACGGTTTTTGATAACAGAAATCTGATTTGCTTTCTTCTCCATTCATTCCTTTTCTGTTTTTTCTTAGCTGGTTTATACCAGTTATTAGAACTTCACGGAGATGCGCCGTGGACATCAAAATCGGGAGATACAGCGGTGACCACGGCGATGAGGAGGCGTTCGATGGGGTTCTGGGGACGGTGGCCTACGCGTTCACGCTGCAGAGCGGGAGGGTTCCGCCATCGCTGGAGGATTCCGCCGTCGGAGAAAGAGCTCTGCTTTTGATGCCCTGCTTTTTGCTCTGCTTTTTCCACCGCCGATGGAGAGTTCCGCCGCCGTAGATGCCGTTGTTTCTACATGTGGCCGGAGAAAGAGCCCTTCTTTTTTATGCCCTGATTTTTTCCTCTGCTTTTGATGCGCTGCGTACGGTAATGAGAATGATGCTTCTCAAATTGTCCAAAACCGTGAAGCACAACACCGGTATCTGACATGGAGAGCAGAAAAGGTACTTTTCCAGTTTATTATTACGTGGTTCATTGATATGTTGGAGGCATTTTGAAAAAAAAAAAGGTAAAAGTGGATTCTGGGATGTTCTATGTTACTTGTGTGTTTCATGCTAGTTGGAGAATACATGTGGATTTTTAATTCAGTTCTTATTAATGTAGGAATATATGCTTGTCTGATTACTGTATTTCCTATATGTAGAAGATACATGGTGCATCATGACTTGCATGAAACCCTCTCAATGAACAAAAACTAAAGTATATATGAAGATACATGGTGCATCATGACTTGCACGAAACCCTCTCAATGAACAAAAACTAAAGTAATGTCCGAAAGCTACCACCTCATATCTTCTCACTATTTGTGTATTTTAACTTATGCTACTAATCGAAAGCAGGATCCGGGACAACGACTTTTGCGAAGATTGGTCGGGGAAACTTTTCAGAGGTATTGTTCTCCATTACTCAGCCATTTCATTTCTGTTGCTTACTGCACTTCATTATCATGTAGGAAATAGTAAGGAGCTTCCTGTTTAATGGAGTTGATGGGCTGAGAAGTGAGTGAGTGAGAAGAGAAGCATGGTCAGTAATCACTTCATTCTTTTCTTGTTTACACTTATCTTATGATTCCCCGCCTTTTCTTAATCCCCCTTCTCTATTGCATTTCTAGGTACAACATGCATTTGCTGACTTGGAGAGGTGATACTTGACTATTAATACCTACTCTGAATCCTGCGGTGTGTTTATTATGACTGTATTTTACTGTCTACTTGCTTTCAGGGGTCTCGGATATCTTGTTCCACACGATGTTTACAAGGTAATAGGTCATTGAAGAGAAGTTCATATAGCTTTTACTTTTACAAAGTTGTAGTATTTTCCATGGTTTGATTATCATCACAAAATGGCATTTTAGGGGCCGGTCAAAACCGGGATCACTCTCGACTCTCCTACATTCTATACCGTGTGTGAGATATGAAGATAATGTTTTCTAGTTTTAGTATCTGCTTGGCTATAGTGTGCTAAGATCAATCTGGTGAGGGATCATAAAACACTAACTATTGGGTAATGGTCTGAAGTTTGTTAGCAGTATTGCATAATTTACTTGCATGGATACTGTATTTTGATATCCTTTCCACCTATTTTAACCTATGCATAATTTACTTGCATAGAGACGTTATAGTCGCAAGAGTGAGTTGGCAGAGTTGGGAGACAAAAGCAATGTGAGTCAAAATTGAAATTAATTGCTCTTAGTTGCCATTAATTTGAGGCCGTTTACATGGAGTTAAACAATATGATGCTTTTATCTATGTTCTCTTTTAATCTGCTCTTGCTTGAATGTTTTGATATTAGTTCTTTAATTGAAGTACTAGTTCATGTAGCTTGTGATCAAAGATCATATCTTATTAACTTAGGCTTGAAGCTATAAATTCTTTGCTTAAGTGGAAATTACCTAGACCGTGAATATCATATTTTGAACATGAAAAGAAACTTCGGTACATCAATGATATAATTGTGGAGCTGTAATAATTGTAGTTGATACTAACTATGTGATCTTAGTTTTGCATTTGTTGATTGGATTTTTTTTGTTCTAGTTGTGTTTGTTTAGGTAAGATTATGACTAGGTTGTTTCACAAGAAAGAAAGTGGGAGGCCTTCTATCTCCTTAGTTGAATAACATTGGATTCTTGCTCTTTTCAGATTCACTGGCCATTAGGATAATGCAAAATTTGCACTGGCCATGTGCCTAAGTGAGCTCTTCGTCCTCTCCTGAGGTTTGATATCGAACGCTCTAAATGTTTTTCCACATTTTAAAGAAATGTCATTCGCCTTGATATGTAATGTAGTATTGTATTTCTCTCGAAACCCCTTCTCTTACTATTCTCTTTCTTGATGCTTTCAGGGAATAGGTGAGGCTCACCCTACCTAGTTGTTAACTAATATATGTTTAGGCATTTGGGATAGTTATGTTAGTCACATAGATTATTCATTTTGTATCATACTTTTTTTTACTTCTATATTATCAATTTTGTGAAGTTAATATTTTTTTTGATGAAACGTTATCTTTATAGAAGAATCAAAGCAACAATCAAAGTTTTGAGTCATCCCTCTCGGCCCATTTACAATATATTTTCTTGCCTCTTTCAACACACTTAATGCCCATCTATTACAACCCAAACTATGCTTTTAAAACTGGTTTTACATACAAAATTCTGCTGCAGTATTACTCCTCCAAAACTGCACTCATCAAACTC
>JAULKM010103303.1:0-25296 GCA_032355605.1 Rubia tinctorum | reverse complement strand
CTGGAGTTTCTGCTTTGAGGATTCAAGTCAAGGTGGAGATTTGTTGGTATGCCTTGAATACGTATTAGCCGTTTCGATAGGTTGGTACGGGGATCTCGCTGCCCGGTCAGTGAGTCAGGGGGTCCAAGGGAGCGGAGCGCACCCTGGCCTGGGGTTCGGAGGGAGGGGTGGAGACGCCCCCGACCCGACGGTATAGCATGTCCTCTGTTTGATCTGTTATTGGTATTCTGTCTTCTGTTCTGGTTTTGGGCCAAAAACAAGGCGTTAGGGTTTAAAGTGGAGAGGGTTGTATATAGTTTCTCGTCCTTTTATTGTAAACCTAAGAGATAGGATTGGTAGAGAGTCAGAAATCTGTAATTCTGGCATTTTCTCTCTAGTGGAATCCGATCTTGGTCAGCCGTGGATGTAGCCAATTGGTGAACCACGTAAATTCAGGTGTTTTGTCTTTCGCTTTATTTTCTTTGCTTGTTATTTCTCAGGATTCCGCACAACATCCTAAAGCAGAGAAAAATTAAGATATATGTGAAATCCAAAATATTAGAAGCTGTTCGAGTCTAGACATTCAAGAGGCTTGAAATGTGTGACCAAGGAAGAATTTTCAAGATTCATTTCATGTCTACCATAGAGTCATCTGTGAAGCCATCAACTTAAACAAGATCATTTTCCACCATGAGAATCACCTTAGTACTTTAATATTGGAGGAAGATAAAAGGCCTAAGAAAGAGTATATTCACTGTAGAAAAGACTAAAGTTGTATTTTCCAGTTGCTTCAAGCTAAGATAACCAGTAAATTATATAGTCGTTGAAGGGGAAACACAAACTGGTTGTAATCAATGGCTTGGAGCTCTCATCAGTCCATACACATAATCTAATACTGAGATCTTGCTTCTAAGTTGCCACAATCCTCGAAGGCCCAGATTTCCACTTCCTTCACGGTGTACTGCTAGAACATCACATTTAGGCTAGAAAACCTATCTCGTAAAACCCCAGGGACGAAATTGTACGTTAAGATGAGAATGGCTAAGCAACTTCCCAACAATTCCTACCAGGTGTTTGGTTGTTTGTGAGCCATCTTCAATGGGGTCGAGAGCCGTGGACGGAACTATGGTCGGAACCTGGGCAACAATAATGACCACCAAGAGAGGCCCGAAATTGGGGTCATGACCACCAAGAGTGACGGCCATCCTCTCCATCGGGATACGGCGTTCAGTCTCTGATGCTAGCGAAAACGATTGGAGAGGGACGAAAGGGATGGAGGCGAGCGAGAACGGCGAGCAAAGGGTTAAAAGGAATTTGGGGATGGGAAAATTTGTAATTTTATATTTTATGGAATTTTAGTTTTTCAATTTATAAGGGTAATTTAGTCTATTCATATGAAACCGATGATGGTGATAGATGACCAAGTTTTTAGGCGAGCCCAGAGCTTTATATGCATTTTTGAAAAAATCTGGGTTATAATTGCACTTATAAAAGAATTGAGAGTTATATAAGCACTTTTCGATATTATAATAATAATAATAATGATTGATTAAATTAATATTACAATATACATTTAAAAAATACAGGTTTGTATCGAGTTATTGATAAAATGTTGAAATAAATTAAAATAAATTATATATTGGATTGTAAGGGAAATAGTTATTTGTTATAAAAGAAACTAGTTTGTTTGAGTTGTGGATGAATAGGTATAAGAATCATGGGCTCCTATCATAAAACTAATTGGTACTATGTAGGGGTAACCCATAATCTTATATATTGAGTTATATGACTGTCAACCACCAATGTGGGACTCTAACACGCCCCCTCACGTGCAGCAGTATGAATCATCGCGCAAACGTGGACAGAATGGGGTAACGGGCCAACATTGGGCTCTTGATACCATATAAGAATCATGAGCTCCTATCATAAAACCAATTGGTACTATGTAGGGGTAACCCACAATCTTATATATTGAGTTATATGACTGTCAACCACCAATGTGAGACTCTAACAATAGGGTCTACTAAAACCAACTCAGAGCTTCGAAGTTACCCATTTCTTTTTGTTAAATTTTTTAATATTATTTTTTAGTTGACCATTGATTGAATGAAATCAACCCAATTTTAGAATTTATGAAAGGTTAAGTAAGAGTTTATCATTGATTGCAAAATTTTAAGCCAATTGTCCATGTACAAGAAAAATAGAGTATAAACTAGTGTTCAACCTTCTTTCCCACTCCTCCCATTAAATTGACAAGGATGAAAAAGTTTTAAAAAAAGTCAAAACCAAGTCAAAGAGGTTTTAGTAAAATTTTACCTGATGTCGCTATGGTCTTTGTTGCGGTTTTGGGTCACCCGGCATCAAATTTACCCGACATCGGTAACTATTAACTTCGGTTTTTTCCATCCAAAGTTAAAAGACATTTTAAAACTTCGGTTATATTAAAACCTAAGTCAAAAGAACCTTTTTACTTCCATTATTCAAATAACCGAAATAAAAGAACTTTGGGTTTGAGTTATTAGCCTTATCATCCGCAACTGAAGTAAATGTGGCAAAGTTAAAAGCTTGTTTTGTAGTAGTGGGTACTCATTGCTCCTGGTTCAAATAAGAAGAGTCTTCAAGATTCTTTGGAAGATATACAGAAAGATCAGGCTGATTTGGATCAAGATCTTGAAGACGGATTACTCTATAACATGTTAGAACCGGATTTTCTAAGCAAGATTCCAGTGAGCTTCAACCACCATTTGTGCCGAAATAAGGGAGCGTTGGCTTCATCTTAGTATATTCATACGTTAAATTTGAGTTTTGTTTGAATGAGAAGTGAGGACTCAAAATTGATTACTGAAGCAT
This sequence comes from Rubia tinctorum, assembly GCA_032355605.1. Lineage (NCBI taxonomy): Eukaryota > Viridiplantae > Streptophyta > Magnoliopsida > Gentianales > Rubiaceae > Rubia > Rubia tinctorum. Next base: position 22,467 of record JAULKM010103303.1, on the reverse strand, counting down.
TAATATTTTTGGGTTTGTGGTATATCAGAAATACCACATCAGAAATGGGAAGGAAATATGTCTAGTATAAAGGCTATTATAAAAACACTAGGAATATCAAATAGTAGTTTAGAAGACCTCAACTCAAAATCACACGCACGCGGTTCGGTTTGGATTGGATCGGATCGGGACGGGACGGACGGGACGAGATAGGTCAGACTCGGCCTCGGGCCTCGGGTTCTCAAAATGAAGAGGCGTGGATTACTCCACGAATGGCTCCTAGCCTTTAGTGTCCTACTTCCTATAAAAGGTTGCCTCTAGTCTCTATCTAATGCACACAATACAACAGATCCTCCTTTACTCTCTTTCCTCTGTTCTTCGTGTCTTAGTGTTCGTTCATCGAGTCAGAGAGTAAGGCACCGAATTGGTTCGCGGGCTGTTGGGTTGTACAGAGTAGAAAAGTGCAGCAATTGTATCCTGGGATTTTGAACGCCATCAAACCATCACAAACTACGGGACATTTTACTGAATTAAGGACAGAGATCTTAATCTCGCCTCTACATCAATCCAACCATTTACTTCATTTGGCATAAATTTTCTACTCCCTTTTCATTTGCTTAAGTATGTTATTTATTTTCATACTGATTGTTTAATTAATTAGAATTTAGATTCCTACAATCTTAATTCTTAAAAATAAATTTTACCTATAATCCTGACAACTAATTAATCTGGTATTGTGAATTTCATAATAGAATTAGGAAAAAAAATTAATCTTAGTTGTTCTAAATAGTTTTACTATTACATTGCTAAAATTCATCAACATAGCATTATTGATATCGCAGTGTGTAGTTTTACAAACTTCACGACAAAGCTATTCATGCATCGGCCGACTTTTATTGGAATCTTAATGTATTAAAGTAGTAAAAATTTACGTCCCAGCATTATATCATTATTTAATTCCAAATTAATTTTAATTCTTATTTGTTCTGAATTTCGTAATATTCTTTCACTTAATGACAATTAATTTGGTCAATTCTTTCAAAATAAACCGATTAATTAAAATTCTAATTAAGGGAGTAATAATTCAAATTAATTTGTAACGTTCTAATTAATTTCAAATCTTAAAATTAAATTTGAAAGTTGAAAGTTGAAATTAAAATCAATTCTTAATTTTGTAATGGTTATTTAATTAAGGATGATAATTACGATTAATTATTGCTAGATTACTGAAATTTTCAAATCTTGAAAAATGGAAATTGATATTTTAAAATTTGAATTTCAAAATTGAGAAATTTATTTGAATAATATTTTAAAGCGACTTTTACTGAATTACCAACAAGATTCTGTCTACGGACGCTGGGGATTTTAAGGGGACGATGTGTCCCTCATAAGCCTTTCCTAGGAATTTCGATAAAATTCTATTGAAGTGTTTTTAATCTGTTTTAAAGCCATTAATAGTTTTTTAATTGTTTGTAAAATATATTTGTGAAAAATACCAAATGAGAATGCCAATATTGGAAACCATAGAGAGTGAGTCAATGCCCCAAATTCAGTTTGTGAGTGGTCTACCACTAGTGGATTTGCCAGTGGGCCAACCCCAAGTAGCTCAGCCGAAGGTTTTCAGATTTAAGGTGGAGAAAGATGTTCATCAAATCTGGTATATGATGCTAGCAATGCCAAATTCTCAACAAGCGAAAATTTTTCCTGAATATTTTGATGGAACGGGATTCAAGACGTGGAGCCAAAAGATGCACTCCTTCTTAGCCACACTGAATTTGGGACAAGTACCTCGAGGAGGACAAGCATGTCATCTCTCCAGATAACACTGATGTGTAGTCCCAGTAAAGCCTTGACAGTTGGATTCAAGAATACTATATGAGCAAGGGCTAAATAACAGCCCGAATGATCCACTCGTTGTACAATGTGTACACTACTGAAAAAATGAGTAAAGATTTGTGGCTATCCTTGCACAAGAAATATAAGTTTGAAGATGCAGTCACAAAGAAGCATATTGTGTGAAGGTTTCTGAACCACAAAATGGTAGACCCAAGGCCGATCATGAAGTAGGTTAAAGAGTTGCAACTTATCACCCATGAGGTCACAGCTAAAGGAATGAACATCTGTGAAACCTTTCAAGTAGGTGTCTTCACTGAGAAGCTTCTTCCAAAGTGGGAGAACGTCAAGAACTATTTATTGCACAAACAAAAATAATGAAAGTCGAGGACTTGATTGCCAAGATTTGAATTGAGTCAACCAAGTGAATGGCTGATAGGGTGCAGCCTGAGTAGAAAATAATCTGGCGAAGCATAAGAGGAAGAAAAGAAAGTCTAAAACCCAAAACTTGAGCAGATTCAAGAAGCAACCCCCCCAAGAAGTTCAGCGGAAAATATCATAAGTGTCAAAAGATTGGGCTTAATGTGGATGAATTTCGCAGCAAGGTCAACCTGATAAAGGGAAAGGTTGTAGCCAATCTAACTGGAGGCTAGCTCTCATATTTAGTTCTATGTTCTGTGATGACTGAAGTAAATATTGGGAGCAATCCAAAGGAATAGTGGTATGATACAGGTGCTACCTGAAACATCTTCTGAGATAAGGGATGTTCACAACATATGAGAAGAGAAATACTAAAGGAAAAATCTTCATGGGCAACTCCCCAGCTTCAACAGTTGAAGGTCGTGTTAAAAATAGCTTTTGAAAAAAGAGCTGACACTTAACAATATCCTGCATGCCCCAGATATTTGCAAGAATCTGATCTTGATCACTCTCCTCTCCAAGAACGGGTTTATGATCAAGCTATTGTCTGACAAGTTTGTCATCTCTAAGAATAAGGTGTATGTGATAAAAGGGCATGTGAATGTAATGATAGTCATCCCAAAAACTAATGTACCCGAGTCTTCAATGAATAAGAATAATGCTTTTCCTTATGTAATTGAGTCTTTTAACATTTGGCGTGAAATATTTGTACATGTGAAATATAAATCTACTAATGGACTAATGAGCATGAACATGATTCCAAAATGCAAAACTAGTAAAGACAAATGTAAAGTTTGCGTACATGCGAAATTCACGAAAACATCATCCCCACATGTGGAGAGGACAACCAAACCTCTAAGCTTAATTCACGTAGATCTATGTGGTTAAAATTTTAGGCAAACTAGAGGCGATGAAAAGTATTTTGTGACTTTCACATACGATTTCACAAGATATTGCTATGTGTATCTATTACGCAGAAAAGACGAAGCTTTGGAAATTTTCAAAGAGTACAAGTTGGAAGTTGAGAACTAGCATAGTAGAACAATTAAAATTATCTGAAGTGATAGGGGAGGTGAGTATAATGAACTTTTCAATGTGTTCTCTGGAGAACATGGCACTGTTCATCAAACTACGCTCCCTACTCACCTATATCTAAAGAAGTTGTGGAACAAAAGAACCGAACTCTTAAAGGCATGATGAATACAATGTTACTAGAGTCTGGGTTATCTCGGAACATGGGGAGGTTGTACTAATCTCCAACTACATTCTCAACAAGATACCACGTGAGGTGACTAGAAAGACACCTTATGAGTTATGGAAAGGTAATGTACCTTTGTACAAATATATACCTGAAAGTGTGGGGGTGCCAAAAAAAAGTGGCAGTACCACCTTCTAAAAAGGTCACAATTGGACCTAAAACCGTTGACTGTATTTTTATCAAGCATGCAACAATAGTAGTGCTTATTGATTCTTGGTGTACAAGTCTGATGTACCAAATATACACGAAAATACAATAATGGAATCAAGAAATTCAGCCTTCTTCGAAAACTTGTTCCCGTGTAAGGACAAAGTAAATCATAAATGGGCTCTTGAAGAAGGAGAAACAAGTACTTATGGTCAACAAATAGAAGAGGGGTAATGATGAACCTAGACGTACCAAGAGAGCTAGAAAGGAGAAACCATTTGATCCTAATTTTGAAATGTCTTATCTATTAGAAAATGATCCTAGAACATTTAAAGAAGTCATTTCTACACCATATGCACCTTCGTGGAAGGAAACCGTGAACAGTGAAATGGACTCCATTATGAAAAACTATACATGGGAGTTAACAGATTTTCCATTAGGTTCAAAAGCTCTGAGGAGCAAGTGGATTTTCAAAAGAAAATACAAAATGGATGGCTCGGTAGAGAAGTACAAGGTTAGGCTTGTGGTGCAAGGATTTAAGCAAAAAAAAAGGTTTGGATTTCTTTGACACATGTTCGCTGGTTAAGAGAATAATTTTAATTAGAGATCATAGCTATACGACATCTAAAATTACATAAAATGGCTAAAAGAGCTTTTCTAAATGGAGTGTTTGAAGTGGAAATTTACATGAAACCACCTGAAGGTTATGTCGTCCCTAAACATGAACACAAAGTGTGTAGACTTATCAAATCCCTATATGGGTTAAAACAAACACCTAAACAGTGGCACGAAAATTTGACAGTGTAATGATGTCAAATGGTTTTCAAATAAATGAATATGACAAGTGCATCTAAGTCAAAGATACTCCGAATGGTTACATTTTGTTATGCCTATATGTGGATGACATGCTCATCATAGGTGGCAATAAAAACATGATCAAACAAAGGAAAATTTTACTTAACGGAAAGTTTGACATGAAAGACTTGGGACTAGCAAATGAGATTTAGGGATAAAAATCTTTCGACACTCTGAAGGAATAGTCTTGTCATATCCACATTACACTGAGAAAGTACTTGAAAGATTCAAGAACTATTCAAGTGGGATAGTTGAAAGTCCCGAGGACCCTCATCTCAAGATGATGGAAAACTCAGGTAATGAGATATTAAAATTGGAATATACTTGAGTGATCAAGTGTCTTATGTACTAGACAAATTGTACAAGAGCCGATTTAGCACACGTTGTTAACGTATTGAGTCGTTATACAACCAATCTAAGACATATTCTCTGAAAAGGGATAACTAGAGTTTTGAAATATTTGAGACATACTCGAAGTTATTGGCTTCACTATGGACGATATCATGTCGTTCTGAAAGGTTATAGCACACTGCTAACAGGATATCAAATTCAAAATAGTCAAAATTCACAAGTGGGCATGTATTTACGTTTGGTGGTGCACCTATATCATGGAAGTCCTTGAAACAAATATTTATTTCTAAATCAAAAGTGGAATCTGAGTTCATTTCTTTGGATAATACAGCTGAAGAAGAAGAATGGCTTCGGAACTTTATGGAGGATATTCCACTATGGAAAAAAGCAGTGCTAGCATTAAGTGTACAGAGTTATAATCAATCGGCTATACTTTAGGCATTGAGTTCCATATACTATGGTAATTCTCGTCACATAAGAAGATGACACAAAACCATAAGAAAATTGATCTCAACAGGTGTAATCTCAGTAGATTACATAAAATCAGCTGACAACCTAGCAGATCCATTTACCAAACGTGTGTCACAAGATCAATTTATTAAGTCATCTACATGAATGGGTTCAAAGCCTATGACTACATATGACACTTGATGGTAACCCTACCTAAGTGATTGGAGATTCCAAGAAATAGGTTAATGGGCAAACAGAATCAAGTTGAATCGATGAAAGAACTTTGAGATTTCAATCTGTTCCCAATTCCTATGATGACAGGAAAATACTTGCTACCCGTGCAAGTTAAGGTTAATCTTGGATTTTAATGATTCAATAGATTTCAAATAAATCGAGGGTGATAAATTACCCTTTATGGTCAATCACCTTATGAGTGTGAAATGGGGCCGTTTCTAGCAGAATTAAAAGAGGCTGAATCCTCCAAGTTCCCTCATGAATAACCAGGGCTATTTAAGGCCAAAATGAACACAGTCGGAGAACCAAGTTCCGTGAGATGATGAAATTCTGTGATAGTTATTGTTTAAATTTACACAAAAGTCCGGGTGGTTCAAGGTATCACGTTCACTAACTGGTCGAATAAATCCAATAACTATTCACTATAGGTGGTTCGAGGCTGAGAAACGTTACCATTCCAAATACAATGATTCTTCGCTTTTACTCTCAAAAGTCCGTCTGTCTAGAACACACGTGTGGAATCATTTCTATTTAAGTGGGAGATTTTTGGAACCAAATTTTCCAGGCATGATTTCGATAGGCTTCGACTATTGTACGCACCAGAATAAGGAAGTGTTAGATTCATTTTCACGAGTACTATATCATAGTATACTCATACGTTAAATTCGGGTTCCGTTTGAATGAGAAATGTTGACTCAAAATTGATTACTTAAAGATTAATATTTTGGGTTATATTAGAAATACCACATTTGAAATGGGAAGGAATTATGTCTTGTATATAGGCTAGTATGAAAACACTAGGAATATCAACTAGTAGTTTAGGTACCTCGACTGAAGACCACATGCGCGCAGTTCGGTTTGGTTCGGATCGGGTCAAGTAAAATTTTGTCGGCTCGGCTTAGCCTTGGGAATGTTCAGTTAAAGTAGATCATTTTGGACTGTTATTTTTGAACCGGTCAACCCTCTTAATTGCAGAAGTGTAAATCGCTCCTAATTATCCTCTATTTTCAATACAGGGCGTGGAATCTTCTCTTCGGAATTGAAGAGGCGTTGATTATTCCGTGAATGGATCCTAGTCGTTAGTGCCCTTCTGCTTATAAAAGGCTGTCTCTAGCCTCATTCTGATACATACAGTACAACATATCCTCCTCTCCTCTCCTTCCTCTGTTCTTTGTGTTCATAGTGTTCGTTCATTAAGTTCGGGAGTACGACAACAAATTGGTTCGCCGGTTTCTGCTACTGGAATGTGCATAATAGAAAAGTTTAGCAATTGTATTTTGGAATTTGGAAGGCCATCAAACTGTCACACACCATTGGTCGGAATTAAGGACAAAGATCTTAATCTTTCTTGCCTTTGCATCAATTCAACCATTTGCTTCATTTTACCAAAATTTTCTGCTCCCCTTTTCATTTATTTAATTGTGTTATTTATTTTCATACTAATTATTTAGTTATTTGAAATTTAGGTTCCTAAATTTAGGTTATTTAGTTATATACTTTGTGAAGCAAACAACTTTGCTGATTTTCTAGAAAGGATGACGAGCTCTAAACAGGTAGATTTTATTTTTGATTTTGCAGGTTTGCCTAAGAAAATTCAAGCACAAATAAAACTAGACGAAAAAAGGATTTATGTTTGAAGAGTTAGATAGGCGACTTAATTTATTTGTAACTCTAAACTTATTGCATTTAATTTCATTCCACATATTGAAAGTTTATGGACATAGATTATACAGGTTACTTGTATTTTTAAAGCCTATAAACTTTTTCTTGAGATTAAGCTATTACGTTCCCCTTGTGTTTTGTACATTATCTTAATATTATTAATTAGGAGGGGGTCCATCAAACCCCACCATAACAGGTGGTATATATTTTATAAAATAAAAATAATTCATAAAAATTGAAAATTTAAATGACAAGATTTCCACTATGAAAGCAAAAATGACTAAAGGATAAGATTCGGTAAATTTTATTTTTATTGTATCTCCTTTTCAAATAAAAATATTGAATTAGTGGTGCTTTCTTCCATAATTGTAAAAGCAGTCTTAGTACATAAAATTTTGAAAATGAATTTATGTTATCTTCAAAAATTATAAATAAATCAAAAGTAACTGTAAAATAATTCAATAAATCTTACTATATCTAATGTTTAAATGAAATTATGCATTTGGAAATTAAATTAATAATTTTATATTAAAACTCAAAAATTAAAATTGAAATTATCTTATTTCCATAATCTTTATAGGAGTTATTTATGAACGGTAAGTTGATTGACCGACGATAAAAGGAATAAAATTAAAAAATAATTAACCTTTTGTTGACCATATTCGTTACGAACCCCTTTTTATTATTATTGTCTTTTTCGTTACTTTTAAAATTTATAAAAATTACCTAGTTAGACTTGTAAGTAACTCCTATAAATATTGTAGAGATTGCAATAAGTATTATCAAACTTCCAATTCACTATTAAATCACAAAGAACTCGAACAAGGCTGTACAAAGAAGAATATCAATCCAAGACGCTCCCCATCAGGTTTACAAATTTCTTGACACACTTATTACTCTGTCTTTTATTTCCGAAATACAACTGATACAAACATGTTTGAAATGAAAATTTGATGTACACATTCAATAAATAAATGAATGTTTATAGTCAAAGAAGAATTATATGTAAAGCTCAATTGTATAGAACTATTAATTTTGAAAAAGGTTCAATTGTCCCTAACGTAAAATGATGTTGAGGTATTGATTGGACATAAATTTTTCCATACGTACAAAAATTGTATCATGAATGGATTTTTTATTGTGTAATTTTCTATTTTGTCTTTTGGGAATTTTATATTTGTTAATTAATTGGCTATTTCATTTCATAATGTACAAGATCATATAAGTGTCGTAAGTTTTTTTCCCCAAATTCTCTATTGCCCTTAGAGGAGGAAGAGGAGCGAAATAGAGAAATGAAGGAAGCAGAGAATTACTACTCCAAGGATTTCGAGTGGGAACATCTTCGACATGAGATTGAAACCGATCCCTCTTTCCTCTGTCATTCCCTCCCGTTCATCAGTGAGGTTGATGATAACAACGGTGTAAACGCTTCCGATTCGGTGCCGCTCCAAGATTCCGACGCCTGGAACAACTTCCACTCTCGCCATTCCACCGGAAAGTTCTTCAAGGAGAGACGGTACTTACTCAAGGAGTTCTCTGAATTAGCTTTATGTGGGGCTCATTCCAAAGTTCTGGAGGTTGGATGTGGCAGTGGCAGCACTGTGTTGCCTATTTTGAGGGCTAAGGAGGACGCTGTAATTTATGCATGTGATTTTAGCCGTGAGGCTATTAATAGGGCACGAGAGAACATCTCGGCTGCAAACTTGATCTCCAGTGAGGCTCGTTTCCATCCCTTCTTATGTAATTTTTCTGACTGTGGATTTCCCATGTGGTTGGTCTGTAACTCTTGCCAGGATAGCTTTACAAAAGAGGGAGAGTTACACGAACCGTGGTTGGAAGAGAGGACTTGCTGCATTGGTGGATTTGACCTTGTTACTTTAATATTCACTTTATCGGCAGTACCCCTCCATAAGATGCCAGTGGCCATCAAACACTGCTTCTCCACCTTGAAGCCCGGTGGCGTACTCTTATTCCGGGATTATGGTCTGTATGACATGGCCATGCTTCGGTTCTCTCCGAAACAAAGAGTGGGATATAGAGAGTACATGAGATCTGATGGAACGCGCTCCTATTTCTTCTCTTTGGAGTTTACAAGAGATCTATTCTCTAGTGCCGGATTCCAGGAGCTGGAACTGGAATACTGTTGTGTTAGATCCATAAATCGTCGCAACGGGAAGATTATGCGAAGGGTGTGGGTTCATGGCAAGTTCCAAAAAGTTAAATGAAGCCAAAGCTGGGAATGTGCATAACTTGGGGTTCAATGGCGATTCTTCGGGAATAGAAAAGCCACAAAATTTCATACCAGAATTATAGATGTTTATTTATCATATACATTATTCCATTTATATATATTTGTTGATTTTTCATTCAAATCCCAAAGTGCCAAAAAGAGAGAGAGGAAGGTGGTGGATCATATAGGGAAAATAATCATGATTATTTATTTTCAATAATAGATGATGCATGTTGAACGAGGGACTGATTTATTGTTACAACTTCATCTTATTATTTTAATTTAAAGAAAATATATATTCCTTTTATGATTCGAAGTTTTAAACTTATATTTGAAAATTCCTACATTGAAATCAGGAAAAGGTATTAATCCTACATAATAATTTGTATTAAGGTATCTATTTAATATTTATATTAATGTAATTTACAAAATTATTCGATGTTTGAGGAACTTGATGGTGGAAACTTACTTGAATGACTTGAACAAGGGTAAAGATAATTTGGTAGCTATTGCCTTGAGTCGAGAGCATGCTTTTATTACACGTCTTGATTGTTGTATTCTTGGATTTGCCATTTTAAAGGATTTATATACGAATGATAGTGACTTCTCATCGTGAATCTGGAGCGTTTAATAAGTTCTATAGACATGATGGATACTTATTTCATGAGAATAAATTTTGTGTGCCTAAACTAGAGTATGTGAGAATTACTTGTCATGGAAGCTCATTCTGGGGGACTTATGGGTCATTTTGGTGCGCTTAAACTTATAATTTGTTGAATGAACACTTCTTTTGGCCTCAGATGGCACTTTATGTTGATCGAATTTGTAGGACTTATATTTAATGCTTGAAGGCTAAGTCGACTACTAAATCCCATGGGTTATGCAATCCCCTACCTGTTCCTACACATCTGTGGGCTGATATATCTCCATGGATTTTTCCTTGGTTTTCCACATTCTCAGCCAGGTTAGAATTATCTATTTGTCGTGGTTGATCATTTTCTAAAATTGCACATTTTATACCTGGTAGGAAAATCGACGATGCAAAATATGTTGCTGACTTATTTCTTAATGAACTCATGCAATTAAATGGTATCCCCGCAAGCATAGTGTGTGATTGCGATGTTAAGTTCTTGTCCTATTTTTTTAATACACTTTGGAGAAAATTGGTAACTAAGTTCTTGTTTTCCACTGTGACTCATACATTTGATGGGCAAACGAAAGTTACCAACTGTACATTGGACACTCTTCTTTTTGCCTTAATCCCAAAAACATTGAAGAATTGGGAAGCTTGTATCCCAATCGCAGAGCTTGCTTATAATCACACCATTCCTTATTCTACTTCTTATTCTCATTTTGAAGTTGTTTATGGTTTCCTACCTATAACTCCACTTGACCTAATGTCTTTGAATTTAAAAAATGTTAGGAAACTTAATGGAGAAAATAAGGATGGCTTTATGAAGACACTTCTCGAGAAGGTCAGACTCACCATTGAAAGACAAATATAATGCTCAGAATGCAGAGAAATAAAACCGAGATTGCAAGGTGGTTTGGTTTGAACCTGATGATTGGGTTTGGATGAATCTTCACGAAGATTTATTTCTCGTTGCTCGAAAACATAAGTTAAGTCAACATTGTAATCGTTATTTTGCTTGCTTGTGTGAATGACAATGGCTATAAGATTGATTTCCCCGGTGATTATGGTCTTAGAGAAACGTTCAATGTTGCTGATTTATCTCAATTTACTATTGAAGATAATTCAGTTTTAAGGACGAAACCTTTCAACCACGGAGGGAAAGGTACTAGTATCGAAAGCTTAGATATTCCATTAAAAAGGATGAGGCTATACCACAATGATCGAACATTCAATGGTCATGTTCTAGATCTTCAAAGTGATTTGGCGGGTCCTATAACTAGGTCAAGGAAGAAACTTAGAGATGTTACTTTAAATGCATACTAAAGTATATTCATGATGAAGATTTGAAGATCAAAACGGGGGTATGCTGGATTAATATCACTTTTGTTTCAAAGGATTGAAGTCATAAAGATTAATGAAGTGTCTAAAAAGAACTAGTTGTCTTTTATTTAGTGGGATGGTTCAACATCATTTTACTGCTTTCTTAACTTTATTTTCTTCTATTTTGGCCCATGATAATCATGTCTATGTTAGCCCATTGGGTGATAAATTTGAGGCCCCCAATAAGTTCTAGAAGATTGATTCTGATTAGAATGAATAAGGTTAGAATAGATTAGGTAATGTTTGATTCTAGTTTATCTAGTTCTTATTAGATTAAAAAAGTTTAGATTAGATAAATTTATATTCATTCTAGCCACTCTTGGAAGAATTTAGGTAATATTAGATTTATATTGTTTTATCTTCTTAAAACCACCATATTTCTTCTTATGTCAAACACTATCCTCTACAAATAGAGGGTTGGTCTTCATTTGTTATACACCTTTTAACCAATCATATACAATCAAATTTCATAGTTCATCTCATTCCTTATTCAAGAATTTAAACTGTTAGGGTTTGTTTTTGGTTTAGTGTTTGTAAAACAAGTTCTAGTCTTAACCATGCAAGTGGTGCTTGGACCGTGGTTTGGCCTTGTGTCACTGAATTTCCTATTGTGTTCATCATCAGAATTCGAGTGGGTATTCTTTCCAAAATGAAGGTGCTTCGATCCACTCGTTGACAAGTGTTTCTAATCATTCTACAAACAGGATCTTAGTAAAGAGATTCATATAATTCATCTTGCTTCATTTCTTTTTAAAAACTTGTAATTACAGGTTTGTTTCTAAGCATAGAATTCGAAACTAAAACTAGCTACTGAATTCCATTCGAAAACACAAGCCCTTTGGCTGATCTAGAATGAAAAACAACTATGAGTTGTTTTTCAACAATGGGTAATCCAGTTCGATACGCTCCTCGAGATTTCTCTGTGGATATGTCTTACGTACCCAGACACATTAAACCTTAGTTGTGCATGGGCTTGAGGGTTCTATTATTGATCAATAATATTTTATGTGTGAGATGTTATACTGAAATGTGGCATTACTCAATTCCCGTTCATACTTTACAGTAAATTTATTACATACACAACTGCCATTTTTTTGTATTATCACTAGTGCAATCTGGTTGATTAAAGGAAGGATTCAAAGGTGGTTTTATTGGAATCGTCTTCCCTGAGGGCTTCCAAATTTGAAAGCTAGGCAATTTGGCTCCTCTAAGAAAACAAAGGCAGTTGATTTTCATTCAAAGCAAGTTTTTATATAACCATATTTATGACGTATTTTTATTTGAGATCTCGTTATAGTATTGATCATTTATTCATTTGGGGTTCATTTTTAGGGTTTGTCCAAGTCAATGCAATGTTAAAATAGTACACATTAGTTTTTGTGTAGAGAAATGTCTAGGAAAAGAAGTCATGGTGATTATTTAAGTTCGAGAGATGGAAATACCAAAACACATTGTAAAATATGTGAACGAAGGATAGCTAGAAATTGACCCCCTTGGTTTTCACTGAAAATGGCGTATGCTTGTTGGAAGAACGTGATAAGTGGTCAAATTAGCTTAGGAAGGTGAGTTGGACAAGGGTCGACATTCGTTATGATAATTGGCATGATGTTCCAAAAGATTAAAAATCCACCATTTGGATAGAGTGTAAGGCATTTCTACATACTCGCTTGCACTTTCTATGTAATCCCTTCTTTTTTTCCTAAAACAAATGGAAATATTAATTGACTTGGCCATTTTATGTCACCATAGAGACTCTTTGAAATAGATGCCCCGGATATGGACGACTGAAGAAGGAGGACCATGTATATGTTATCAAAAAGTTGGCGAGAACACAAGTACACATTATAGAGAGATTTCATCTTCTAAAATAGAAAAGGTGATCGTCTATGCTAACATACACACACATTCAATCGGAGAGTTGGGAGATCCACAATAAAAGGGTACGAGAGATAATATAAAAAGAATCTAAAATTTGAACATAACTCCACATCGGAAGAGTCGCGGGGGTTATGGATTAGCGACTCTAGAGTCGATAAAGGGGCAATTTGAACAAGATGTTGAATTGGAAATAGATCGAGGGATGACCGAGGAAGAGGCTAGGGAATCGATTATTCCATTAGATGTCAATCAATTGAATTGTGTGATCTTTTCCTAAAGGCTCAACAAAACAAGAAGGGTTAATATGAAAAGGATGAGGCGGTTCAACTCGCAGAAAAAGTGGTATAATTACAATTGCCTTGTTATATATTAATAGCCTTTTCTTTCCCAGATTAGCAATGTTGTATGTTTTAATCATCATGTTTTATTTGTCCTTGAACTAGGAGAAATTAAAACAAGATCAAAATGAAGGACAATTCATTCCAAGCGGTAAGCATGCCATTTTGGTCGAAGCTACAGAAAAATCCAACCACCCAGGCCGCACAAGGGGGGTGGGATCGTTCTTGACCCAAAAGGAAGTTTTTGGCATTGCACGCTTGTATCATAAGGCATATTATTCATGACTCTACACTTTGAAAAAGAAGGCCATTCTCAGGGACAAAAGGTTAGAGCAGCAAGAAATCTTGATCCGCAAGTTAGTGAAGCATACCGGTCTTCAAGTGCAAGACAATCCCAATGCTATAACTACCGATTGGAAGCCCCCCATTAAGAGGATCTATTCACTCTCCAGGCGAGATTGAGGTGAACCACAACAGATTACTACCAAGGACGTCGATTGAAGATACTCCCAAAATGGCAATCATATCGACCCCAAAAAAGGTTCAAAAAAATTTAATTGAGAATAACATTCTTTATTATAACGTTCATTGAACTTGACAATATATATTTCATGTAGCGGTCACAACTATGTGAACTTTTTTATAGAGGTTGGTGAAAGTGCTACCCCGCTTCATGTTGTCGATGATATTTTCTATGGATCGATGCAACATCATCGTTCCATTCCAATCCGGAACGGAATCGTAAGGGTTACAGTGGAGAAACGTTTGGTAAACAATGCCAGTTTACCATTGCTCGAAGGAGATTATGGGGAAGGCAGGAATAGCTAAAGGAATTTTCCTTCTCTGACCTCGCCGTCTAGTCTACGTCGATCATATGAAATATGGTCATATGAAAGTCAGCCGGTCAACGGCAAAGAAAAAAGTTATACCAGCGGCTAACATCACAAAAAACCCCCCATCAAAAGGACACAAATGGAAAAGACTTTTCCCCTTTCATCCATGTTTTGTTCAATTGGATCAAGGCATACCAGCGTAACTTTACGAACACATTTTTGGGAATAAATGTGTATTTGGTAGAAATTGAGATATCATTGCATTGTGGAGTGACCTCAATGAATTTTTTGAGTGTAACCAAGTCAACCAAACAATCATGTCCCAATTTCTATTGTAAGTGAGAGTTTAATTTTTTTAAAATCTTTTCTATAGATATTTAAAATAGTTGTGTTCCATAAATATTCTGCTTTGATCATGTCCCTATTTCCATGTGTAAGGTACATGTACTTCTTTGCTAATAGATAGGAAAAAGAATGAGTTGGAATTTGTGTTTATTGATGACCCAAGGGATTGGGTATTCGAAGCAACACCAAATCGATTACATGTGCAAAAGCATTGACTAAACATATAAGAAATTTTTCATTCCGCCTTACATTGAAAGTTGATATTCTCAATTTTCAATTGTCTCACATGTCCTTCGATATCTTATTTTGACTTAAATTTATTTTAAAATACACGTTTGTATGTATTGATCATTGAAGATTAATTTTTATTTTTCCCACCGACAAGTGCATATACTGGATGGATCAACTGTATTTTTAACCTTTACAAAATTTTGTTGATATTTTGGAGAGTGCATTTGCTGAGTCAAATATAACAAAGGGCTTACATATCATCCAAATCACGGTATCATTTACATTATTCAATTACAATACAGTTGTTATTCTTCATATTTTTTAAACATAATCTTCTCTAAATATTAGTACAAGAGACAAGCACAAACATGAGAGTGTGGGTACTACAAAATGTTATACGCAGCGGAGTGCGTTAAAGATATACGATTGGATTACTTGGAAATTGATAAAGTGAGTTTAATATCGATAAAAATGTCATTTTTTATCTTCAACACGCTACTTAATCGATAACAATTTTGATTTTCTCCACAGATTTTTTCAAAGAATTGTAAGCCGTATTCACAGGATTACATCAACAATGCAAGAAATAGTTTGATAAGACATCTAATTCATGTCTGATCCACGACTCTTGTATCACCTAATGTGGTACCTTATCATATTTCTCAAACCTTGTGACATACATTGTGAGGAATAAAATTCGAATTTTTTCTATTCCTATCTATAGATAGTTGCTTCATTAGCGTTGTCGGAAGATTTTTGATAAAACTACAATCATGTGATTGAGTGTTAGGAATGCTTCAATATATACATGTTTTTTGTGGAATAAGATCTACATAATTTCAATTCCTATGTATAGATAATTTCTAGCTTAGTGGTATCTAAACATTTTTGTAAGCTCTCACAATGTATACGATGTGAATTTGAAAATTATATTCGTGATCTGAGGAAAATGCATGGTGTTTTATCTAGAAAATGTATTTTTACCACTTCACCCGAATTTCCTTCCAGAATTGGAAGTCAATCATGTCTATACAATCGCATTTTTGTAAAACACAAATATCTCTTCCGAATCCGTAACCGTTACATACAAACCATTTTACAAACTTGGAGCATTCGATGTCAAAAACAAAAAATTACTCAGCTCAACTACTAGTTTCGGTCCGTAAACACAGTCCGAACCTCTTTTATGGTTCTGGTACTATAACCATGCATAGTTCCGATTTCGGAAGCTGCATCAATGATCTATGGATTACACAGTCTTCCGAATTTGGAAGAAAGAAATCAGAAAACATTTTCTTTGTCCAAAAACTAGATTCAACCCAAAATTACCACACGACGGAAGAAGCCATGTTTCTCTCTCCGAATGAGTCCCAAGTGCTGGAAGCTAATTACTCTTCTGGTACTGAAAACAGAGTCACCATCCGAGGGAGTGGATGTTGTTCCAAGTTCATAACGATTTCAAAGGCAGTTATAATGTGTTGTTAAAGGCGCCTAGAAACCACCTTCTCTGGTGTCCAACAAATGCGGTTCTCATGATCGCGTTTGATCGAAGAGAATCAAAGTCAGGACAAGAGAAGTGATTTTGAAAGTGCCTTTTCTGTTCCAATATAATCTACCTTTTTTCCCATCCTACACTAGTGTATGATTATTGTAGATTCTTGATAAAGAAAAAATTGAAGAATTCAAGTCACAAAGAGAGATTCTTGATTATGGTAATGAAGTATTCAAGTAGTGCATATATAATATTCTGCAAAAAAACTAAATATGATTAAAAAAATGAAATTTAAACGTATAGATTTTGAAACAACATTTTAGCACTAATAAATTCATGTACAATATTTAGTAATGTCGCATAATAGTAATATTTTAAATTCATTATTGCATTAAAATGTTAAGGACAAGTACGTGGCACTACAAGGAAAAAAGCCTTTAGTGACAGAATGATTCTGGTCACTAAATGTGAGAATTTCATCACTAATGACTTTTAGTGACCGAAATTGGGTTGTCACCGATTGGCCACATTATCTCCGTCACAAAACGTTCTGGTGACGACTTTTTTCAGTTGGTCACGGAAACTGATTTTAGTGACTAGGTATTTTGGTCATATCATTTAGATCATGACCATTTTAAGAATCAATGTTTTATTTAATAATAATAATTAAATGAAACATAAATAAAGAAAGCCATTTAAAACATAAATAACACACCAATATTTTTGCATCAATAGATGAGAAATCGGGCACAAACCTTTGATAGAAACTAGCTAAACCATGGGAAAAATACACATGATTGGCATTAGTAGGGTTAGCCAAGGCTTAAGGCTTCGATCTTGGATTCATTAACCTTGATTCCATATGTAGAAACAAAAAATACAAGAATAACTACTTCCAAAGCACAAAAGGTACACTTCTTGATGTTAGCATATAACTTAGATTCATGAAGTGCATCAAGAACATATTTAACATGCTCAATATGTTTATTAGTTGACATAGAATATATCAATATATCATCAAAGTAAACCACAAAAAACCGACCAATAAACATTCTCAAATCACGATTAATCAACCACATAAACTAGGTGTATTAGTCAAACCAAAAGGCATAACTATCCATTTGTACAATCCAAACTTGGTCATAAAAGTGGTTTTCCACTCATTACCCTCCTTCACAGGAATTCAGTGATATCCTTGAGTGAGATCAATCATAGTGTAAATCACAGAACCATGCAAATATTCAAGCATATCATCTAACATAGGTCTAAGATGACGATACTTAATGATTATCTAATTTTACGACAATCAATACACATTCGCCATGTTTGGAACTAGAATGACACACACCACATACGTACTAATTGATTCATGTACATACCCTTTTTCAAGTAGACCAACTTGGCATTGTAACTCTTTTGTTTCCACTGGATTCCCTTTGTAACCAGGTTGATTGGGTATCACGAATCCTGACACCAAGTCAATATGGTTTTCTATACCATGAAGAGGAGGTAATTCACGAGGGGAGTTCCTCTGGAAAAACATTTTCCAATTCCTGCAATAACTTGAACGAGTAGGAACATGCACAATAATATCTTCTTTTGTGAAATAAGCCCTCTTAAAAAGAAAGACTACTACAAAAGAGTTATAAGTTAAGACTCCATCCACATCCCTTGATGAAGCATAGAAGCAACTGTAAGAATCACGAGGTAATTTAGGTTCCACCATATAATATAATGCAGCTGAATGGTTTGAATGAAGAGATTTAGAAGACTTGCTTGGACCCTTGGCCGAACTAGGATTTTCCTCATCCTTGACTAAAGCCTTGGAAGGTTTAATTTCACCCAAGTCTTGTGCTTTTGGGGAAATTTCTTCCAACACTTTTTCCTTGTCGATATTCATTCATTTTTGTGCTTCAAAGACTTCTAATGGAGAAAGTGATTTCTAGGTAAACCTTGCTCTATCCTTGATGAGAGTGATTTTTTTGGTGAAACCATCATGAATTGATTTCCTCTCAAATTTCCAAGGTCTTCAAAAAAATATGATTAGCATCCATAAGAATAACATGACACAAGATAGAATCACAATACCTTCTGATTGTAAAGTTAATCGTACATTTTTTTTAGTAACTTTAAGTTTACCACAACCATTTAACCTAATTACTTTATATCGAGAGGGATGATGGGTAACAGGAAATCATAAAGACATTACTAAAAGATTAGAAACAATATAAGCACGTGATTATCCATCTATAATCAATTAGCGATTCTTATATTTTACAAGCAAAAAGTATGGAAGATATTAGAACGTTGTAACTCAGATTCGGAACTTGAGCACTGAGAAGTCTCAAGGATACAAAGTTACCTTGGATTTTCTCACCTAACTCATCAATAATTATCTCTTCCTCTACTTCTTCATCACTCTCATTAATGTAGGTATGTAGGCATATTCATTTGCTTATCCTTCCACCATTGTACTTGTGATTAGATCATGAGGGAAATTGGATAGCAAGTGACCTGGTTCCTTACAATTAAGACAAGTGGTAACTTTAGAAGACACTCTATTTGACAAAGTTGAAGATGTCTTACCTTGGGTATGGTTCACTTGTGATTGGTTTGAGGGAGTCACTCAACATTCACTTGGACTAAAAACTGGATTGGAGTAACTTTGGATAGGACCAGGGCTTCGCATCACTCCCCCTCTTCCTCGGCCAAAACTAGCAGATCCTGAATCATATCCTAGCCTTTGATTATTGTAGCCATAGAAAGTGGCTCTTTTCGGCTTCAATGTTCTTGCATCCAGTTGTGTTTTCACGAATAAGTCCCTCATTGATACATGATCTTATAACTTGACCGGTATTTGGAGATTCGCCCTCAGTCCTTTAATAAACCAGATCTTAACAAATGCATCATTTTCTCGCATATCAACACTCCTCATGGCTGGCTCGAGATCTTCAAGTATTAATCTAATGAGAAATTTCCTTGCTTCATATTTCTTAGCTAAGAATGTAGATCCATCAAATAGGTGGTCAGAACATGGTAAACATACTACTGCAGGACATGGTCGATTGTACTAGCATTTTCCCGCTATTCCACCGGTAAATTATCGCCAAGAAATACCGGTGCCTAAGTATACCTGCGTACTTGGTTGTTACAAAGGCACCATTAAGAGATTATCGATGTAGACATTTTTCTAGAACTGGTATAATGTACCGATGCTAGAAATATAAATACACTATGTAAAATGAGGAACCACAAAATTCTGTACCGGTGTTGAAAATAAATACCAGTGTAGTTATGTTGAAAATGGTGGGAGGGGGGCACAGTCACAATTGCACTAGTAAGATTGTGATATTGTTGGTTTATTTTACACCGGAATTTGTTATAAATTTTCGGTTCTATTGATTTGAAGTTATACCGGTATAAAAATATCCAATTTGCGTTGCATTTTTTACACCGGTACCCTTGAAATATGCCGGTGCAGATTCTACTTGTCTTGAGAGTCATTGCACATCACTCATTTGAGCATTAAGAGTAAATGACAATCAGTTAGTCTTTAACTCACCTTGAAGATCAAACCGAATATAAACGAATGATGAAGGTTGAGCCACAGGCTCAAAATTAATTGCCTCTTCATGAGTTGATTTTTTTATCACTCCTCATATAACATATCGATTAGGTGTCAATGGAATGTTGTTAGGATTGACAACAGAGGCGGAACATTTAGATATCTTCCGTCATCTCTGTGAAGTACTTCTAGGAACAACAAAAAGATTAGAAGAAAATGCCCCCCTCCTGTTAGTTTATTAGATCACTCTCCAAGTGTATAGCACTCACAACTCACAAGTAAAAGCAAGAAATAAGTTCTTAAGGTGAAAAGGAAAGTTATTAAACAAGTACAACAAGTTTATTTCAAAATTTTCAAAATGATAAAGTCTTCAAAATGGCTATAAGAATGTAATTCCAGATTCTAAAGAGAATAAGGAATGTGTTATGATCAAAAGAAAACAAAACGTTTGAAATAGGCAACCAGAGTTTTTGAAAATTTATTACTTTTTCCTAATCTGATTAGGATTTCACTACCCAAAATCTAGTCCTTTTGGAAGTAGGATTCTCTTTACTTCTGCTGACCTTTTATGTATTTAGCTTCCCCCCTTTCGTAATCCGAATAGGATTTGGACTTTTCTTAATCCTTTTGGGATTCAAAGTCAGTCAAGACTCCAATATGGAAACAATCAGAATTTCCTTTAAATTCATAACTCCAAATCAATTACAATTCACCAATTCCAGTTTCACATCAACTTGTTATCCAAGAGCAAGTAGGAATCAATTAAAACTTCAATTAAAATTTAATTTCATTTGAAAATGTCAAGGTACTAAATGTTTTTCAAAAATTTCAATTCAAAACCCAAGTTTCTTGTTTTCAAAAATGTGTTAGATAAGAAAAGGTGAAAAAATCCCCTCTATTCAAGTGAATTTTTGGTGTGTTCAAGATTAAAATGACCAAGAAAAACACTCTTTTTATCTACTTTGTTTCAATTTTCTAGCTCAGTTGTAATAAAAAATTCAAGAAAGCAGCAAATTAAGATTGATGGAGTCAAAGAACGATTTCAAGAAGAGTAGTGGATTATGAATCTGTGATAAACTCCAAAATAATGGACAAAATTAGCACACACACGTGAAACTATTTACGCTTTATTATTTATGAAATTGACCATGAAGGTGAAGGCGTATAAAACTTATTAATGCTCAGGCTCTTCAATGTCCTTAGACTCAAAGTGAAGGTGAAGGTAGATGGTGATGCTGAAGTATTCCAAAAGCTAGACCCTTCGTAGTCCTCCAACTCGAGATTCAATCCACCTAATATGAAAGATCAAACAAGGTAAGTATATAATGACACAAATGAGTTTATAGTAAAGAAAAATAAAATAAGAAAGCATAAACTCAAATATTCCCTTAACCCTTGTCGACAGAATCAACTAAGACTCTGATACCAACTGATATAAATCTTCTTACGAAGCTTGTTTGTGGAATGATTAGAATCACTCGTCAACGGGTGGATCAAAGCACCTTCTTTTTGGAAAGAATACAAACTTGAATTCTAATGATGAACATAACTGAAACTTCAATTACACAAGGTCAAGCCACGACCCAAGCACCACTTGCACACATTTAACACAAAGAACTCATGAATAAGCAACGAGATAAACTCTAATTTTTTTATTGTAATTGACTGATAAAATGTGTAATATAAACAAAGACCAACCCTCTAGTTATAAGGGATCTAGTTAGGCAATAAAAAGAATTATGGTAGCATGAAGCTAAAATCATATCAATCTAATCTTACCTAAATTTGTCCATGATAATCTATAATGAATGTTTCCTTATCTAATCTAATCTTATTTAATTTAATAAGAACTAGATAAGTTAAAATCGAATATTATCTAATATATTCTAACCTTATTTAGTCTAATCAGAATCAATATTCTAGAACTCATTGAGGGCCACAAATTCATCACCAAATGGGTCAGCATCTCCACGATTATCATGGGCCAAAATAGAAGAAAAACTAAGTTAAGAAATTGGTAAATTGATGTTGAACCAACCCACTAAATAAAAGTCCATTCAGTTCTTTTTTATACACATTATTAATCTTCATGACTTCAATCCTTCGAAAAAAGAGTGATATTAAGGCAACATACCCACCTTGCGATCATCAAATCTTCATCATGAATCTACTTCACAAATGTATTTAAAGCAGCTGATGCGTCCATTTTATACCGTGATTTTGGGATATTTTTTACTCATTTGGTGGACTTTTAGGCTTTGAAGACTCTATTTTACCTTGAATTTCTATTATTAGAGTTGAGAGCGACTTTATCGCTTTTGTCACTTTTAATAAGAATTTCGTGAGACGGGG
>JAULKM010103302.1:0-42680 GCA_032355605.1 Rubia tinctorum | reverse complement strand
GTCCATCTATTATCAGTTTGCAAAATGTGAACAGATCCTGTTTAAATTGTCTAAAACTTTAAAATAAGTTCTTATAATGTGACCTCTGTAATTTGAAAGCTATGTTATTTTAAATCAAATTTACAAAACATTCAAAACTAATTTATAGTTTTGAACAACCGAACAACAAGATCTGTTTATACAGATCGGAATTTTGATATAACACAAATTTTGCCGATGTTCAATTTACAGGATCTAAATGCGAGCACAAATTCAGTGTGCTGCTCTTCAAATCAGAAAACAGAAACATCAAATTTAAGGACAAAAGTTCAATAGTTGACCTTGTGAAAAAGGTACGATCTGTTCATCATTGATATTTGTTTCGCTTTTTTGCGTAAGATTCTGTGTTTGCATTGATTGTACGATTGCTAACTGTTTTTTGATCTGTAAATCACCTTCTTCCGTCATGATTCTTTTTTTCCGTCAGAATTTTCAATCTGCAATTCAAAATTCTGCTTAATCATAGATTTATGATGATTTCTGCTGAATTTAAACCTAGATGTAGTTGTATCTTTGTTGCTGGATGATTAATCGATGTCGACTGATGATTTTTTCCAAAATCGGATCGGTTGCTTTTGGATGAAGAACAACGGTTGAATGCGGATTGATGATTGAGAGTTGTGAATGAATTTGGTTTAGATTTTAATGTTTGATCGATTTTGGTTGAACGTGTTTGTTTGAGACCTGTTTTGGGCTTCATTTTTTTCACGTTTTTGGGCCGTGAAGGGTGAGTTGGCGTTGTTTTTCTTTTATTACTCTTTGGTTCCTGAATTTTTTTGCGCGTTTGTTATTTACCTCGAGCCCAGAATATTTACGTTTTTGGCCCCGGATTTACTTTGCTCTTTTCCTATTTTGCCTCTAGTCACACCATGACACAGTTTCATAGGAGACAGACTCTAACAAAATTTCTTCACAAGAGCACCCCATGCTATTCTCAAATCCATACAATACATATTTATGTTCACCATAAAAGCTTATTGCTTTTTGAATAAAATCCATAAGTTTACATTTCCAACATTCAACATTTAAAACATGTAAAGGAAGAACCAAACAGCAGAAAACTCAATACTTAATCGATATGAATAATATTATTTCCAAACCCTCTAACTTGAGATGTTGACGGAGCATTGACGTACGAGTCAAATTTTGGAATCTCAACTACCACAACGTAACCACTGCTTAGTGCCAGTGCAAATTGTCCTTGTTTTCTTGGATGAGTTGCAATCACCAGTGGATGCACATTCCCGCCACTGCATATATAATGCATTTATTTATGTTCTTAATATAAACAAGTAATTTAGCAAATGTAATTTTTTAAAAAATTACGTTCCATCAATCCTTGAATCCAATAAATTACCTAAAATAAAAGGACCAAGCTACTTCTTTTTTTTGCACATATATCCCTCGATATTTCAAAAGTGCACATATAACCCTGTTGCCCGCAGTTCCCAGTATAGTGCATATATATTACTCAGTTTTTGAATTGCGTCTCCAGTTTTAGGGATATATGTGCACTTTCGAAAACAGGGAGGGGATATATGCACACTTAACAAAAAAAATTGGGGGTAGAAATGCATTTATCCGAATAAAATTTCATTATTTTTTGTAAGTTTATCACGATGTGCGTACCTTAGACGTGGGTACAAGTAGGTCGAACGATTTATCCTCATATGAGGAAGCAGATTTGGAACACTTAATACCATTACAGTGCCGTCTTTGATAACAATATATACGTATTGTTTGTTGCTTCCAAAAGTTCCAGAAATGATTTGAGAATGTTGGTTTCCTGTAGCCCAGTACTGAATCATAAAGGAATATTAATAATATGTCATTATACGATCATAATATGAATTTTTTATCTAACATTTTTGTGTGTGAAGAATAAAATAAAAATTCTTAACCTGAGACATGCGTCGTAAAGTTGTTGTCTCGTAAATTGACGCTTGTGTTTCATGAACAACGAGAAAGATCCTTTCATCTGAATGGAGCTGAACTATCATCTCCGAGGTGTTCGACGGAACCCAACCATCAATATAATTGATTTTTGTTCTTTTATTCAGTCTCCAATTGTTGGAAGAATCCCATGAAATAATCTACGACAAATCAAGATTAAATATTGATAAAAAATTAATTATATATATGCACATTATCACACTGTTTGGTTAATTATAATATGTAAATATTCATATTTACATACCTCACCATCTGCAGTTGAGGAGATAAGCAATCCGAGATTACCAGAGAAGTCCAAACCAGTAATTCTACTTTTGTGCCCGATAAGGCTAGTAATACGCTAAAAATACATACATAAATTTCATTATTTAGTTTGAATAAAAAAACTACTCTCTACATGTCACTTATAAATTTATAATACCTGGCATTTTGAGACATTGTAAATTAGTATCGAAAAATCATCCAAACCGATAAAGTACATGTCTTTGTCTCGAGGATTGTAAGCAATGCATGTTGCTAATTGTGGAGACTTTGTACAAGTTAAAATTCTCTGCATATAAAGAAATAAAAACAAGTCAATAGTAAATAGTAAAAAATAATTTACTCTCATAAAGTAGTTACCTCGAATGTTATCATGCTGAACAAAGAAACCGGCCCTCCAGAAGCCGAAACAATGAAAGAATCATTTTTGGATATGGAAAAGCAATGAAATGATCTCTGAAGTTCATCTTGGCCTCCATTCTTTGGAAAAGCATCGTTCCTCATCGTTTTATCCGATCCATTCTTTGGATGGACTAGTTTTGGGAGCTCCTTTTTTTTATCCTATTCATTAAATATATATATATATATATATATATTCCCACGTCATTATATCATGTATGTTTAAATTACGGAAATGGGGAAATAAGCATGACATTTTTTTGCCCGTATAATGAAGGAAGTAACAATGAGTCATTTAAATATTTTTTTATTTTACATATAGGTTTGAGGAGTTTTACTTGTGAATTAATTTTTTTCTATGTAGAAAATGGCATTTCAAAAAATAAAATAAAGATTAATATATATAAATTGTACCACAGTAGGGTTCGTGAAGAAGTCACATGAAGATGGCCATGTCCAGACGAGATGAAGGCCATTTGTTGTCAAACCAACAATTTCATAACCTGTATGGGTGTATGCCAGTCGACATACCTGCAAAATTAATTAAAAAATTTGTCTTGATCAACTTACACCATTCAACTTAATCCATATTTGTTGAAGAGAAGAGATGATGCAAGCATAATATATTATTTTTCTTTCTAATTTATTCATAATTTATTTTCAAAATTTATTATCTATAAACATCTAAAATGTCAAATTAACTATGCATAAATTTATTGTATTTAAATATACTTTTAGGTAAAATAAGCATGGAATGGACAAAAGTGTCAAAATATCCTTCAAATAGAATTATACTATAGAATACCGAATTGGTAACTTGGAAAGGACAAGGAAGCCTTAAGCCAAAGTTCAACAGAGGACCGGGATTATTTTTTGGCATCAAGCTTGTTTGCATCACTTCCTGTTTGAAAAAATCAGGAATTAGATTTTGATAATATAAATTTTAACTGGAGCAACATATTTAAGAAAGCACTTAATATTAATAGATGTTACCATCGAAGGTGTTGTAATAATGCTATTGGTACTTGTTGGAATTGGTGTCGAAGGCAACATTTGTTTACCCTCTTCATTTGCAAACACCTTTACCATACATTCTTCTGCAAACACAGCAAGTAGAGTTCCACATTTGTTGAAGCACACGAAGGGCTTTGCCTAAACACACACAAAAATTGTATTAACCAATTGAGATATCATGCATGAAAGCATACATTGCTGCAAAACAGGTACATATGCACCGGTATTTGGCCACACAGACACCAATTTCTGGCCAGATACCAGTAGTCATGTGATCAAATATCGGTGCCAATGTACCTGTTCTGCAGTAGCAATAATTATTTAATAAAGAGATCATAATTGTACATACAAGCAAGGTTTGACGACCACCAATAGTCCCCAAGGTTTCAATATTATCCATATGCCACACCTTAAGCAAGCGATCATCACCAACCACCAAAAACTTATTCTTGGAAGTGGTCATATGGGAAATGCCATAATTTAAAAATAGCGGATAGGAGAGGCCAAGATATTGTCTCGTCAAATATCCTTCTTCATCGTTCCATTCCACTAAGTATGAGTCTCCATTACCATTCGTTCCACAAGAAAATAACCTGAGTTTTTATCATCCACATATATTAGAGAGTATAATAATATGATTGATTTGTAGGTCTTCCAAACCTAAGTTTATTAAGATAATCCATGATGCAACCTTTTCAATTTATTAATAATATAAGATGGATACCCATATAATATTCCGCAACCAAAAAAGTTATTAATAACTTTTAGTTAGTTCCTTATTTACTTTTTTAAAATAAAATTTTGTGCTTTGATAATTTCTTATGCGTAAGCATACCTTGTACCATCACCATTGTACATCATCTTGACACACGAACGACCCGGTGATGTATACTCCACTTTTGGTGTTATTTCATCATACACCCATGCTTTGATCTCTCCATTTATCGATGTGGAAAAGATAAACTACAAATGATAATTTATTGCTTTAGTTAATATCAACACAGTCACATACTTGATAAATTTATAAACTAAATATATTTACAAGTGATTAATTGAATTTACTAACCTCGATATCGTTTTTGGCATGAGCAGTTAAAGAATATACGGGAGCAGTATGACCAATGAAAGTGAATAGCATAACACTTTTTGAGGCATTCCACACCTATAATTGAAATGTAATTAGCATTGATGTTTAATTACAACTATAATGATAAAAATAATTAGCTACTAAATGAAGATTCGTAATTAAGTAGGCGTTGAATTATTATAATTATATCTATAATCATGTTAACTTGACTAAACTCAAATTAAAGACGATCTATTGCAGGGATTTTGATTCCATTTAGATATTTTGAACGACTTTTATACTCCACACACACACATATATATATATATATATATATTTATATTTTGAAATATAGACAAGGTGAGAGGGATACAGTAATTATCTCTGTTTTCTTAGAGAGAAAATTAATTTTGAGAATGAGAAATTTAGCACACAATCAAACTAATATAATGAAAATAGAAATTGGTTGAATTTCAAATAAAAAAATTATATAACGATAAATAAATAAAGGTTTTTAAAGCTCTCATATCCTATATGCAATATGTATGTGTTGGCTGTTATAAATATTTCAAAATGGGATACATTTCAAAATCCTAAATATTTTATAAACAATTTCCCTTATTAATTATATATTCGTGCCCACCATTTACTTTAACTAATATATATGTATTATCTATTAGTGAAATAAATTTGTTAATTTAATATTAGTATATATTAATCATAAATAATAGCGAACCTTAACCGTCATGTCATCGCCGCAGGTTATCAAAATCAGATCACCGTGAGCACTTAAGTTTGGGAATGCAATGTCATTCACTTGTCCACTATGAGCATTAATCTGCAAACATTATTTTGCATTATAAAAAATTCATTCAATTATTTAATTTTTTTTATGTCACAATCTCAACGACATCATATTAAAACTATACTTACCTCGGAATATCTTCTTATGTTATTGGTCCTCCATTCATAACAGTACAATTGCACAATGTTTTTTGAGAATGCAACACCTAGTTGTGGATAATATAGTGAAATAAAATTAATTTTTTCTCCATATAATATATTTGTGGAGTAAAATAAATAAATAGTTTAAATTTTTTTGTAGCCAATGAAAACTCACCGAAAATAGTACCCCCGGGGTTCCATAGCACACGTTTAACTGAAATATGCGAATCTTGCTGCATTGCATTATATCACATGAAAAGAAAGATAAATTTATTAAACAGCTATTTTATTCCTGTACAAAACTTTAAAGTCATGTTCTTTTAGAATAAGGGTGCATGAGGCAGAAACCGGGATATTCTAGATATGAAAATTAAATACAAATTACACAATAACAGACAGATTCCATTGGTTACAAAAATGAATATACCTTTTTTTTGTTCCTCTTCATACCTATATTTCTCCAAGGTATAAAAGTATTGCTCTAACCGTAGTTTTTGACTAATTATCCTTCATTTTCCAATCATGAATTTCAATTGTGTTTTATTTAAATTCTGTGTGGAAAGTGAATAAGAAATCAGCCAGGATGACATTCAAGGCCTTGTAATCAATTTATGTTTACCAGAAAATTGGTTGACAGGGCAGGTTGCTTCCAGACTTTGAATGAGTTGCAGAAAACTCTACGTTGATTGGAGAGGGACCATAATTCCACATTCCCAGCGGTATTTCCGACTACAAAACATTATATACTCAGATTAGAACTTTTAATAGTTTTTTAAAAAAATTAAAATTTGTAAGTCCTAATGAATGGGGAATTGACCTAAAAGTAAAGTTTGCATCTCAGGATGAAAATGCATGCTCGTTGGAGGCGAATCTATTTTGATGCATCGTTGCAATATCTTCGGGATTTCATCTGGAACATTCCCCTCACTCTGATCTTCGTTTGTTGACAGTGATAAAGCCATCTACGTGTATATAGCACCAAACATACCATGTGTTAATAAATTAAGGAAATTGATCAACAATTATGTTTTAAAACCACTTTTTTCACTGATGTGGATGTGGTTGAATGAGTTCAAACTTTGAACATGCTTAATGGCAATTTATTTTAAATACTCTCACATGTCTCTCAAGAAAATTTCCATAATTTATTCCTTTCCCTTTCCCTTTCCCTTTCCCTTTCCCTTTTTATTTTATTTTATTATTTTCTCTTTTCTTTCTGTATGGAAAGAAATAATCACCAACGATTCTTCATCGTGAATTTAGGGGAGAAGGTTGCCAATAGTACCAGGGTCACTCCAATTTTGTGTTGTGTCGCAATGAAAAGGTAGTCCCAATTGAAAATATATTTTTTAAGTTAAGGGTTTAGGGTTCAAAATTGAGCGTGGTTGTGTGTGTGATTGTGCAAACCCAAATCAACCCAAATCAGCGAGAAGGAGACGAAGACGCACATCCTGGGTTCCTCAACTAATTGGAAGTTTTACTGTTCTTTATTTTTTTTCCTTTTAGTTATTAATTCTAAAGTGATTTTTCAAAAGATCTGGAAGAGTTGCCTTGAATTATTTTAGTCCAGTCGGTGATTCGTGACATGGGCGTTTGACTGGATGAAAGCAGATTGTTGAGGTTGGGATTGTGGTGATAAGTGAAAGCAGTGGGGGGTAGTTGGTGGTGGTGACGTGGTTGTAGTGATGGGAGTGGGTGGGTGGTTTGACTGAAACACTAATTAAGTAATTCTAATAAAAAATAAATTTTTAAAAAATAAATTTATTTAAAATCAATATTAAAAAAAAATTCTAAGATTGGGATGAAATGATTAAGTTGTCCAATTTGGACCTGAAGCCTACATTTTTAATTGTTAAGATTATTTTTTCGATACTTTTCAATTAAGCCTTAAATTGAGTTTGTAAGGGTAAACAGAAACAAATAGTCTATAAGGAATGCAAACGTTGTGTATGCATGAACTATTGAGAGAAGGTAATGAAGAAGAACATACCTTTCCTTTCCTGAATTAGATGATCGATTGTGAAAAATCTTGTGCCTGCACTTTGCCGGTATCGGAAAATAGAAGAAACTGTTGAACGAAGTGACAAAACTGTTAATCAAAACGCATATATATAGAATGAAGTAATTGTTGACATATGATATTATATTAAGGAAATCTGAGTCAAACGAATTCACTGGAAGCTGTCACGTGGCTGACATGCAGGCTAGGGTAGGCAAGTTGTGCTGGCCCAAACTGGCCCATAATTTTGGGTCGAGCAGGTCTGGATAAGTTTATTCGACTTTTTGTTTTGTAAATCTAGGCCAGGCTGGGTTGGGATGGGGTTGGGTTAAATATTACCCAAATTAGCCAGACCTCTGGACAACTCTAATGACTGTGAATGCGACTGTAGTGATTGCCTTTAAAATTTTCAGTCCCGACCAACAAAACTCTCTGGCGATGAATTCTATGAAAATTTCAACTACATGATTCCCAATAGCATATACACATATGTTCGATCGAGATGAAAAAGGTTTATAGGTGTGATAGCTCTTCCAAGTCTTTGATAATTGAGGTTAGATCCAGTTATATTAATAAGCGTTTAAATCCTATTACGTTCGATCTATTTTGTTATTTTCTTTGTCATAACCTAGAATGTATAACCTAGAATGTTCTAGAAGTACAGTTATTTCTTAATCAAATTGCTTTTAACTTCATGGGTTGTCATTGTGTTGTATCTCATAAGATGCATATTTACTTTTTGCTCCGACCATTTTTAAAAATATTTTCTTGAATGCTCTTGAAATAAGTATCTTTTAGGAGTTAATTGTGGATGGAGTGTTGCACATATACCAAGGTTTTTCGAGTACAATTTTCTATTGGGATGATAAATGTGTAGTGTTTCTGGGTTAAAATAGGAGTGCATGGGTGTAAAATATCCGTAACCATTGCTAGGGTCGGTCCAAGACTAGTGCGGGTTGTGCCCACATTGAGCTCAAAATTAATGGGGCCCAAATTTTTTTACTGGCCTTTTATATTTGTATAAGAATTCCTATTCAGTTTAATATTTGAGCCAAACATTATCATAGGCCAATTTTTTTATTGGGCCTTATGTTTGAATAAAAAAATCAGCCTTTTCCCTTTTAAATGTAATATTAGGCCTTATAAAAAAACGTGTTTACTAGTAGACCCAACACCTCAATTTTTCTAATTTTCAAAATGTTGATGTGTTTTATACACAATTCATTATTAAATATTTTGAGACAACTAAATTGGCCCAGATTTTTTTTTTGCTTCCCTCTCCCTTTTTGGGCAATTTTATTTTTGTGATTTCATTGTAGGACTTTTGTGCAGAGAACTTTATTATAAAAATTGATGCATTGTTGAAACCATCTAACGTGTATAATATTTAGAGAAAAATATCAATGTAACCCTATATAGTTACGAAAGGTTCAATGTAACCCTCAAGTTTTAAAAGTAAAAATAACCCTAACTTTTTAATGAAAGTGCTAAAATAAGCCTCATATACCATTTCTAGCATTGACCTGAACAAGGACAACATTGTTTGTACCCGAAAAGACAAAATGCCCTCGGCTCAAAACCAAAAATTTTGAGGACAATTTTTCCCTTACTAATGTGGACTCACTCCCAAAATACATCTGCCGTTGCTTTGCACCACTGCCGAGCCCCTGATTTCATTTCCAATTCACCACCACCATCACCCTTCCACACAAGCCCACCCTCGCCACCACCACCACCATTCCACCCAAGCTGAGCCCTACCACCACCCTTCTACCCAAACTCAGCCCCTGCTTTTCTCCACCCAAGGCCAGCAAGCATTAATCTTCAGCCTGATTCTATAGCCAGCGTTAAATTCCAGGCAGATTCACTCACCGCATACATTCCAGAGAACCACCATGCCACCATGTGAGTCCAATAGAACTTAAGAAAGCCCATCATGCCACCGCATCGGTGATGGAGAAATGGCGGCGGTGGAGAAGAGAACTCGAGCACAAGAGAAAAGAAGGGGTGACAATGGCAGTGTAATTGAAGAAATTAAGCAACACCCGCGCCACGACATTAGCCATTGGCGATGGAGAATATCGGCGGTGGAGAAGAGAACTCAAGTCAAAGAGAAAAGAAGGGGTGGTGGTGTAACTGAAAAAAATTAAGTTGCGCCTATGCCACTGCATTGGTCATCAGTGAGGGAGAAATAACGGTGGTGGAGAAGAGCACTCGAGCTAAAGAGAAAACAAGGAGCGGCGGCAATTGAAAAGTAGAGTTTGCAAAATAAGGAAGAGAAAATAAGGGTATAAAAGTCATTCCCTATTTTTCCTATTTTCTTTTTTAAGAGGGGACAAAAGAATTATTACTTTGAATTCCGGCCCAAAATAGCTGAATTGAGTAGTTTGGAACTTTCATGGATTATCTTGGCTCATTTTTAGTACTTTCGAAAACCAGGGGGTTATATTTACACTTATGTAATAAATGTTGGGTTCTTTTAGTACTTTTCTCTAATATTTATGATTTCATATTAATCATTGTGAAATCATGAGAGCTTAATAACCACAATATATTGTTATACTAGTTAATGATTGAACAATATTTTTAGAGAATTGTTTTATGTCCCCTCTATCTTGTAATTTCCTGCCCTATATCCAAAATTCTACACTCTTTTTTCCCAACTTTCTCAAGTCACGGTCATCATGTGAGGTATTGTTACATTTCCTTAAACATGTAATTTTTAAATATTTTTTTTCAACATTAGTATGCGTTACAAAATTTATCAATGATCAAATGTAATTTTAGAAAGATGATAAAAAGTTTGCAAATTCAACTGGGACGAAAGGATTATGTTAACGTCGTAATAGAATAAAAGAAGGAATGTTGATACTCCTTATTTTTCATTTAGCTTAATTATAGTCCCCAATAAAATTAATAACATATATATTTATATATTTTGCATTGATAAATTTTTTATAAGGGGCTCAAATGAAATTCTAGCCCATGGTCTCAAGTTATTTTGGACTGGCCTTGTGCCCCTATCCGTGGGGTGTTTACTGTGATGAGGCTAATGGATTTTGGTATATCCTCGTGAAATCCATTGCCTCTTCGGGCCATGATTGTGAGGAGAAGGCGCTCAAGCACTAGGATCTTGACTCCAAATCACATGATAGACTTGATGAAGAAGATATGGTTGTTCTTAAGGTGTCGAAATTGCTTATTCCGAGTTCGGGTATCCCAAACATTTGGCTGAAGTTGCAGAAAGAGTACAAAAGCTTCAGGACTTGGCGAAAGTTGGCTAGTCGTGTTGTTCTCACTAAGCAGAGCCATTGTGCCTTCGGTACACAAATGATATTGTTTCTGGTTTTAGATTCTTAGTTATAGTTTAGTTAATCTAACTTTGCTGCGTTTGAGGGTTTTCTAGATGGAAATTTCCGGACGTTGCATAGTTCGATATCATTCGATACTGATAAACATGGAACTGCTATTTAAGGATTATTTCAAGAGCACAAAGATTTTCTTTGTAACATTGCCTCAGGGAGATATGTCAATTAATGGATCATTTCATTATTTTGTGTTTGTGTGCTTTTGTTCATGATTTTGAATGTGTGATGTCAAGATATAGCTTGTCTTTTTACTGAGCAGATTGACCTGAGACATTGTAATGGACACAATTTGAATTTCTATTATGTCAAATGGTTGCATTCACAAAGCAAAGAGTCTTTCCTCTATTGGCAAGTTTGTTTTTTACTGAAGCAAATTCAGTTCTTGATGTAATGTTTTCACCTTTTATTATTTTTCTCTTTATACTCCCTCTATTTCATTGGATTTAGCACACTTTTATTTTATTTTTTTGTTATTTTTGTGAATTTGACACACTTTCCTTTCATGGAAAGATTCCTTCAATTTCATCCACCCATTTTACTTTTCCCTTTCTAAATTCAATTGCATCCACTCCTTTTACTCTTCCCTTTCTAAATTCAATTGCATCCACTCATTTCATTCATCTAAATCCAAGCACCTAAAGTTATGGTGACACATCCAACGAAACGGAGGTAGTAGAAATAATATAATAATCATATTGGCACATATAAGGCCTAAATGTTAGACTTAGGTCACGCATGAATGGCCCAACAGTTCTATCCAGTCCTAGTCAGTCAAAGCTAAGTAAGCGAAGTACTAGCTTCGCTAAATCATACTAATTCACTAAAACCACGAAGGGTAACAACACCACATTGCCACAAACTAACCTACAACAAAAATAGTGGAAAGCACTACTTGCCACAAAACCCTCTACTGGACCATGATCCGAGAGAGTGGAGCGTAACAAGTAGTCCATGATCACAAGATCGAACCATTATAAATAAGATATAGGACACTAGA
Organism: Rubia tinctorum; assembly: GCA_032355605.1. Lineage (NCBI taxonomy): Eukaryota > Viridiplantae > Streptophyta > Magnoliopsida > Gentianales > Rubiaceae > Rubia > Rubia tinctorum. The sequence goes on along the minus strand of JAULKM010103302.1, from coordinate 30,639 downwards.
TGAGGTAAATGACTTTTTACTCCCGAAATGCATATGTAAGAATGATACTAACTTGAGCTTCAAACCTTCCTCCCTAAGGTTGCGACTCACCGTGAGCTGATTTCGGGCAATTTTATTACCCGGGAGGAATTTTTTGCATCAATGGTGCCGTCTGTGGGGGTTGATTTTCCTTTCTGAGTTTTATTAGGCCCTGGAAAAGGCCGGAGCCTATGCCGGATCCACCACCCTTATATAAGACATACAGAGGAAACAAACGATTCTCGCACCCAAGGGAGCCAATGAGTAGAAAACTAGCACACCTCTCCAGGAAAACTCTCAGCATACGCTGTCACAATTATAAGTTCATGAAATAACCAACAATAAAGGTATATTACAATTAATTTTATGTGAAAAGTAGATGCACGAAAATAAGTGATGAGATAAAAAATATCACACAGAGGCCTATATCACATAGATAAATTAGCCACGAATTAATTGAGTTTTAATAAGCCTTCAAAAAGACCGAAGCCTATGCTGGAGTTTCCACCCGTATATAAGACACACAGAGGAAACAAATGATTCTCGCATCCAGGGGAGCCAATGAATAGAAAACTAGCACACCTTTTCAGGAAAACTCTCAGCAACGTATGCGTGCGCAGTTGTAAATTCGCGAAACGACCCACAACAAAGATAAGTCATGGCATTATAATTAATTCTATGTGAAAGTAGGTGCAAAAAATAAGCAATGAGATTAAAAATAACATACAAACGCCAATATCACGTAGATTAATTAGCCACAAAAATATATGCACAAATTCAAGAATAGACGGACAAAAGACTAGATTAGTATACCCAGGAACAATCATAATCTGATTAACTGTTTAGATTGAAGAGTCGCAAGAGATACTTAAGAGAAATAGCAACTCAAACTCAAGTTACGTGATATGTACAAGATAATAAAACTTGAATAAAGAGATAACGCAGCAACACATTATCAGTTTGGGGTTCACGGTTCACATGATCTGATCAAGATTGCTAAACTGGCTCACCCAATTCGTGCCATAGCCTATTAAAATGACTATAACTTAGAAAAAAAATCTAGTAACAACCCCCAGAGTACTGGCCTACAAAAACAAAGGGAGACAATTGTGGCAGACTTAGTAAAAATGAAGCGACATTAGCATTGCCTAAACAACATTAATATGCAAAAGAAAGAGGAAAAATCATAACATAATCAATAAGTACTTTATCAATCTTAGATCTATACAAAAACTAAGGATTAAAGCAAAATTGCTTGCTTAACTACGATGGTTTCCCAAGGAATAATTACAAATGATCATATGTGAACCTATTAAATAAATAAATAGTTACTTAAGTGTCTAGCTCTATGCTAGTAAGGCCATTAAGGCCTCAAGGTAGAAGTTAAAGAATGTTCACTCATTCTCTCACTACACCACCTCCATTTCCCGAAGTGCACCCCCCTCCTAATGAAGATGCACCATCTTCTTCATGAAGTAGAGCAGGCGTACTAGCAAGCAGTGGTTACTCGCTTTGCCAGTACACCTGCTCCATTTATAACCCTCATCACGTAAACTCGTGAAGTAAATCCTCCCTCACCAGTTCATCAACTAAGTAACCCATCTTCTTCCTTGGGCTCAACCACTGTTATTTTGGGAATTCCCCTATCTTTGGTTTCCTTCTGCTCCCATGCCAAGGGTCTCGTAGGTGGAGATTCTACATCATCCTCCACCTCGGTCCCATGTTTGGAAATCTCACCCACTAATATTGTCAAAAATCAGAAAAGGGATAAATTCATTATATAATTTCAAATCTGGAAAATTCAAAAACCTCTAATAAATTTTAAAAAATGTATGGCATGCATGGAGATCTTCGAGAGACTCTTTAAGAGGTGTAATCCAGGCTTGCACCACCATAAATTGGAGTAGCTTCTCCAACTTACCCACACACAACGGTTTTATCATATAACTGATGAGAAACTCAACTCAAATTAGGGATTGTTTTGGTATCCCTAGCAGCCCATGTATCACCAAACTGCTAGAAACCACCACAAACCACCGTCACCATGGGAAAATTCCCCGGTGAACATTTTCTTACCCTAAAATACACGCATGCCACACTAAAAAATACTTCTCTAAATACTCAACGGTAATAAAACACATGCGATTACAAAAGTAGGAAAATTCTAGTACAACAGTCCCTTTTTATAAGCGTATGTAGAGTCTTGAAAAAATAAATCATCATTATATATTGTCTCGAAAAGGACGCGTCCTTCCAATACTTTAAAAAACTGACTAACCACTCAGTAAAATTTGGGGAAACAAAACACTGAATTATTCCCAATGTTTCAAAAATAAAAGAAACTGAAAAATACGATGTCTACGTGGAATACATATCCACTCACAAGCCCACTACTCAAGATATTCAAAATTTTGTTTATCCTTGGGCTCACATTATTCACACACAGTTACACTAATATAAAAAATGCAAACTTATTCATAATACACAAACTACACACAAATTTCAATAATGTCATACCATGATGACAAACCCTCTGATCATCGCTTCGAATACATCCAAAAACCACCCTACTTAACCTACACCTTCACAGGTAAGTAAATCTTCATTCATAGCTTCGCTCCATTATATTCACTACTGCAGTATAAAAAAAGTAAATCTCGCTTGCGAATTTGCATAATAATGGAGTTACCACCACTTCTTGGCAAAAACAGGATGATCATCTATGGCTTTGCACATGACTATGAAATCATTGGTCCAACGACACAAGTGGAGGATCATCCTGCCTTTTCGTTGCAACACCCGAATCCCACAGTCATTACTAATTACCCAATCACCCTTCCCCAAACCCAAGAAACTTAAACAAAATAACACTTCACAATTCTCAACATCGAGAAATATATGCCTTTATCAACCACTAGTTGCCCCGTCCCCTTCTGAGCATCGTTAAAAACATGAGAAGAGGTTGTCTAACTATTAAGGGTTAAAGATGAAATTTATATGTTGCTCCCGTTCCTACTACTACACTATAAAGAATGGTAGATAGTGGCAAGTATCGAGGTCATCCACAGAGATGTTAGGAGTCTAATAATTAACTTCACACAACCGTGATCGGGTTATCAATCCGATCACGTGTTTGGAATAAACATTTTTGATAAAACAGTCATTGGGAGGAGTTTGTACTAACAACTACTAGCATGAAAATGATCACGAGGATTAAAAATATAAAATAATACTCGGGAAATATTTGTGTAACATGATTAATATAATTTCGATTATCACTTTTATCACATACAAGAACTAAACCCTATTCTAGTTTTTCCATCACATAGTGCAAACAATAGTCAAAACTCCCCCTTATTTTCCACCAGCATCGCCTATGTAACTAGGAGAGTGCAACAATGACAATGACTCATTATGCTGATCTGATTATCCCCCATGCGATTAAGTCCCGAGTGGAACACTACAGACACACTACCCCTAGGCCTACGAAGGCAAAGGAAGTAGGCGTTTTATCGATGGCTCTAGGATTACTAACGTAACCCTAGCTTGCTACTTTAACTATGTCTACCCGCAATGCTTAGGACCAAATAGTTGGCTAACTAGAGTATGGTCGATCGTAACGTTAACAACGACAACCTACGTGCACACACCCACACGGTTTCAGACCCATCGTTACCCCAAGCGCATCTAGGTTTCCTTCCCCGGGGGCTAGCAATAGTGCGAAAAAATGAAAGTAGACTTTGGTACGTGTGAACTAAATGTGACAATCATGAAATTCACAATAATATTAAGAACAAGCCAACATAATAATACACGCACATAGAAATAGGTCAATCTATAAAATCTCACAAAAAGAACATTAAAACACGAATACAAATACTATCCCCAAGTAATATCCCTACTCCCTAAGTATTGAACCCAAGTATTTCATTGGATTCAACACTTCTGAGGAAAAGAAAAATAAAGAGAAGAAAGGAAAATAAGATAGAGAGAAGGAAGAGTGTTTTTTTCTCTCTCTAACTTACTCTACAAGATGAAAAATTAGGTATTAAACTAAACCCTTGTAGACATAGGTCTATATATATAGTAGTAGAGAATTGGGCCTAAAAATAGGCAAAACAAAAGGCCAAAAACCCTAGTAGCCGTAACCGGGCACGGGGGGTGAAATATGGCACAGTTCGTACCGGCCAAGACCCTCTCATGCTGGCGCGGGATGCCGGCCTTGGCACGGGCCTTGGCCTTGTGCCAGAGCATGACAGCCTTGAGCCGGCGCATGACAGCCTCGAACTAGTGCAACTTGTGCCAACATGCATGGGAAGCCAGCTGGCACTCTATTTTTGCTCCTTCTGATCCGCATCACATGTCTTTTGGCGTGCCCATTGGCTGGAACCTTGTTTTGCATAGTATCTTAGTGTGAGACGTGTCTTTTTAACACCTCGTTGATAGGTCTTGGTATTGGTGACTTGAAAGGGCACGAACCGTGTGAAAAAGAACGTTCTGCGGCCATACTTAGCCAAAATTGGAGTGAAAAGAAGGCACACGTCCAGCATGGGTTGACATGGCCACTGCTGGGGCTTGGCACGGATCGTGTTGGACCCTGGAACAGGCCATGTTGAGTGATACAGGCCATGCTGGATGAGACCCTCGTTCCAGCCTAGTACGGTCCGTGTTGGTCGTTGCTGGTCCGGTCTGCTGACTTGTTTGCTCAGTTACAGGTGAACCGTTGGTCCGATTTGGAAGTTCTTGTAGCCAATTTTATAGCGCTCGAGAAGAAGAATCCAATGGAACCAACCTCAAGGGTTTATTATTCTTGGATAGTTCCCAGAACTATGTGTAAATTCAGACAACGATCCCTCTATTTCTTCCTTGGCCTTCTTGAACTTCAAATATGCCTTTGTTGGGCTCAATTCCACCTATTACCAAGCTTTGGAGTCTGTGTCCTTAAATCTACTACCATCCTTGAGAATGGCCTTCGATATCTTCTACCATCCTTGCGAATGGCCTTCAGATATCTACTACCACCCTCGCGGATAGTACAAAAAGATGATAAAAAGTACTCACGAGCAACCTACTAATGAGATTAAATTGGAAAATCTAGGTGCCTATGAATACAAAGTGTCCATTAACTTCAATTAAGTCTACAAAACTCGGATTTTGACAAGAAAACCAATAATGGCCATTTGAACCCTTTGTCGTGTAAACCTAATAGAAACTAGCAATCAACCAAACAAAAAATGATAATAAATGTGTCAAATACATCGGCTAATGCACACTTAAAGGTGCACATCACTAGCTCACCATTATTTCACCCACACTCAGTAGTCTAAAGACCTAAACACAACACCGGTTCCACTACACAGTATTATCGTAATAATTTACATTAGAATTCAACTATACCTATTATCTCCCATGGTAAATCAAAATCAAATAACTAACATCTTTACCAGTACACAACTTCGTGAAAACAACCAAAGACCTTGCCATTAAAATACTTACATTCAATGGACAACTTTATTAAGTAAAATCAAAAATCATGCTCGATAAAACAAACTTATTGCATCACTAAGAAAAATGCCCAGCCGCCAAAACGATCGCTGGATGTGCTAGTCCTTCTCAAACCACATTGATGGGGAAGCTCGGATACTGAGAATTTCCCATCATTATTCTCATCGTTAAAGATCTCCTCCAACTTCCAACACCTCATTGCATTTATCACCAACAACCTTCATTAGCCTCATATGCTTCATGTAGTATGACTTACGGTCCATAATATGCCCACAATCTAAACGTCCTAGCTGCATACTCAATAAATTCATAGAGTATGTATTAGTTTCTAGGATTCAGTGTGATTTTCCCGTTGTTCCAAAAGGTGACAATGAGTTGTTAAGACCTCATTAAATCCCCGGACATCATGGATAGAGCCTTAACAATCTCCTCATGGATATTTGCATTTATCCCATGATGTGCTTTGCGTGACAACTCAAACATACTACATCGTTCTTCTAGTCGAGAACAACAAATTTCCGATATTTGGTTCTCTCCGTATCCTCGTACTTTGTCAATAAATTAATGCTATACTCGCACACATCATCATATCAGGTTTGAAATTCGTCGTACATTGCTCTCAAATGATGGCACACAACCTGAAACCCCATCTAATTAAACAATTCATCCATACAATCTTCCTACTTCGAAATAATAGTCATCTTTTGATCAACTTTGCGAGTCTTCTCCACCAAAAACCCACACCATTCCTTTTCCTACCACATTATATTCATCAACCCTCTTTTCAGCTTTCCAATCATAACATTTTGTTCCAATAAACGTTAGTTCATCTCAGGCATGCTTTCCTTCAACTTCGTCTTCCATTCCAGTTCAAGATCCATAAACTTAAGTAACAACTCACTTATTTGATAACCTAGCCCTATCACTCACTCCTTCATCTTGGATGAAATATTCAAAGTTTGAAGATAAGCATTTACGACTTCGGGTACAATTCTCGTATAAATATTTTTAATCGGTTTCAGATAAGGTTTGGTCGGATTCAGGTATATTCAATACAGGTCCCATTTAAGTAAATCTAGCAGAATGTTTTTGTAATGAAACTTAACATCATTGTATAATATATATTTCAAATCTTATGATGAACTAATCAATTATTAACAGTTGTATGATTTTCTATGTGGTGTGTATATGGCCCAAATATCAGGATCAATCCATATGAAAGCTAGCTAAGAATACCTGGCAAAGTGTTCCCAGGGCGAAGAGAAAACACACCAAAAAATATGCACTACGTAGCCACGACCAAGTGATCAGGGATATCGCTATTATGTGGAGAATTATTTGTCAGCTACAATGATCGGCATGTATGTTCCTCCATGACTTAGAGAGTGTGGCCTACACTACATATGTAGAGAGAGGTCTTGCAACCACCACATTAGCGACAACCAACATAATCCTTGTGCAAAAGGCCACAATGATAATATCGGCGCTAGAGACTTGTAAATAACAAAAAATTACTAAAACTTGAAGAGGAACATATAATATAAAAGTAGTAAGAGAAAGGACGAAATGGAGACTCCGATGATACTTAGGGCCACATAGTAGAGGAAGAAATGGAGTACTCCCCGCAAGTGGAAGAATTGCAGAATTTTGCAATGCCAATAGGCTTCGAAACTACCTACTCAATTAAAGATTTACGGTGGGGTGACATATCCTAAATAGTTCGTGCAGTCTTACAAGATTAGCATGGGGTTGTGTGATGCACATATCCATCTAGTGTGCAAGGTTTTTCCTATCTTCTTGGCCAAGACCACCACTATATGGTATAGGTTTCCCAAGAAAAGCATTAGGACTTGGGCCTAACTCGAAGATCAATTCATGGGCAGGTTCTACCAAAAGAAAAAAAAACGAAGAACGTAGCCAAACGAAGTGGTGAAAGCATTATGTAATATCACAAATCACTTTGTTTTAAAAAGCCTGAAAGTGAAAAACCTCATGTACCAGATATCCTTAGGGGTTTTCATCAGCGGTCTGGGTTCAAGGGAGTATAATAAATAAAAAAACTCATAGAAGACGTGCCAATAGCTGGAGACATCTCTAGAAAATGTTATAAAATTTATTTATAAAGGGGAAACCAACAACAAGAAGTTGGAATATGAACGAGGGGAGAAAATAGCGGGGGAAGATGCCTTAGGAAGAGGAACAATGAAAAGGGGGAAAATCACTAGGCTTACAACAGGAAAGGAGACAACAACTAGTAGAATACCATGCTTGGAAACCCCCTCACAAAGTCAAAAAAATGAAATTTTGTATAACTACAAGGAGCTATTTTAGGAACCAACACCTATGAGAGCCCCGGTGGATAAAAGATCAAAGCATTATTATTGCAAATTCTATAGAAACCATGGTCATGAAACGTACAATTGTAATGAGCTAAGATGACAAGTCAAGGAACTGCTTCTCCAGGAACACTCCACTTAGTCCAAGAAGGAGGACCGAGTTATAACTAAAAAAAAATAGAATGTGACCCAACCTTAGGCAAGGCCAAAGTAGAAAGTGGCAGCACCAATCAAGCATGTAGAGGATGTGATAGATAGAATCCTAGACATAGTTATATATTCCTTTCACGTATTGATGGAGCTCACCTCTAAAAACACGTTGAAAGTAAGGGTTAAGTATCTGTCATCACAAGAGTCCACTGGAAAAAATATTCATGTTAATGAAGTTATTACGTTAAGCAAACAAGATGCGGTTCCAAATGCATCTCTTTTATAATGATCCCCTAGTAATAAACGCAAAGGCCGGAAATTCCAAGGTGCACAATGTCTTTGTAGATGATAGTAGCATAGTAAAGGTGTTGTTTGTTAATTGTTCCGACTAACTCGAATTCAAATTATCACATCTACTAAAAAGGAAACATCATCTATAATGGGTTTGACAAGGAAGTCAGAGATGCCCCTAGGTAATATACAATTACCAGTGACCACCGGGCAAAAAGACAGAGCTTGCACAGTCTTTTGTGACTTTTTCGTAATGGAAGCCCCAAGCCTTTTCAACACTATCATGAATGCCGCTAAGGCTATATGGTTCCCATATCATCTACTCATGAATTTTACCATGCCTATATATGTATCAACACTAAGAGGAGACCGACCAACAAATAACCACACAGTGTATGGCCAATGCAATGAAGACTTTGACCCCCTACAACCCTCAATTGTTGGTACACTCAATCAACTATGGAAAAATCTTTGAAGATGATGAAACAAGAATTTACATGGGTGAAGAAATCAACCTCGTGTGTGTAGATGATAAAAGGGCTAGGATTGGGAAAATATTGCCATAGCCTATCAACCACAAGGTGATAGCAATGCTAAAGAAATACAAAAAATCCTTAGCTAGTCAGTCCATGACACGGGAGGAGTTAATCTCTCTATCGCGAAACACAACCTCAATTTTGACCCATTAGTAAAGTTTGTCTGACAAAAGCAATGAATTATCACCCATGACATGCACTCAACAATCGAAAGGAGAAATTTGATCACATCATATGTATACTCTTCAGTGATGGAGCTTCATGCAAAGCAAGCTGTGGAGCGCGACTCCTACTAATCATCCCAGAAGGTGACGAGCATAAATATACACTCTGATACAAATTTTCCCTCACCAATAATGAGGCAAAATACAAATCCCTCATCAAAGAACTAGACCTTTCCGTATGAATGGTCATCCGAAGTACCCAGATTCACAGTGACTCACAGGTGGTCACACACCAGGTCCTAGGGGACTACGTTGTCAAAGAAAGCTAGTTGATAAAAAACCTGAACAAAACAAGACAACTCATGTGTAATTTGATCACTTCAAAATTATCCACGTCACATGATCAAGCAACACCAAATAAGACACCTTAAGAAAGATTAAAACCTAGATATATCCCTCACTTCAACACCAAAAGAACGTAATCGTCAAAATCATTCCAGTATGGAGTACATCGACCACAATTGTAGCCCAAGCTCAAGAAGAGAACTTGAGTTGGATAGTTCCATTTGACCAATACTTGGTACATGGTCTCCTGCCAACAAAAAAGACCAAAGCACAAAAAAAGAGCTTATATCACCGCCATACAGCTATATAGAAGGATTACTTCACAAGGAAGGGTACCTGGCACCATGGCTCAGATGTGTGGGACCAAGTCAAGCCACCCACATTGTTCAAGATATGCACGAACGATGGTGTGGCTTATAACAAGGAGCCTGTATCTTTGTCAAAAAGATACTACTCTTAAGTTATTATTGGCTAACAATGTTCAAAGACATTCATAACTATGTGAAAAATGAAACAATTGCTAACTCAAAGCAGTCATACAACAAAAACCACAATCAAAACCAACTATAGTGTATGGTGTATGCCCATTTGAAAAATGGGAAAATAACATTGTGAGACCAATCCAAGGCGGGATAAGAGGTGCAAAATTCATCATCGTCACAGTCGATTACTTTAATAAATGGGTTGAAGCGAAGCCTCTGATAAATATTACTACCAAGAAACCAATTTCATCCGTGGAAAAAGATAATCTGCCGATTCGTTATACCAAAACAATCATATCAGACAACAGAACACAATTTTCAAATAGAGCATTCAATGACTGGCGTTAAGATTTGAGCAACATCCATAAATTTACTTTGGCTACCCATCCACAGGCCAATGGCCAGGTCGAGGTCAAAAACTGTACTCTTGTCCAAAGAATCCAAAAGAGGCTGGAAAGAAAGCAAAACGGATGGGTCAAAGAGATACAAACCATAACTGGGCATACCAAAATACACCAAGGACAACAACAACGGATACCTCCTTCAGCTTATTGTAAGGCCACGAAGCTGTTATTCCTATAAAGGTAGGGATCCCAAGCCTGAGAAAAAGTGGCTATGATTCGGAAAGCAATTCACATAAAATTCCTGCTAACTTGGATATTCTCAAGAAGGGTAAGTGGATATCTGTGATTAGAGAGGCCAAATATAAGCAAAAAAAGAAATCCAAGTTCTGCAAATACAGAATTAAAACCATTTCCTTCAAAGTGGGAGACCTGGTACTCAGAAAAAACGAAGCTAGTTTGGCTGAGAAGATGGTAAAACTCTATCCTAAATGGGAAGGTTCTTACAAAGTCAAGAAGGCCCATGAGTACAACAACTACTCATTTTCCAGAATGTATAAAACAGTTGTCCCAAAACCGTGGCATGTAACCAACCTTAGGAAATACCATGTGTAGACCTAGGATTCCTAGTGGGATGTATTGCACACAATTTGCGACATGATAGTAGGCTTGCTTTTTAATTCAACATCGCGACATCACCGCGGTCGTACATACATAAATGAGAAAATGTCTTCTTGGAGGTAAAAACTTTGCATTTAACACAAAAAATAGGAAAATCACTTGTTGATTCGCATAAATGGGAAAATCACCCGATCTGCGGATTAAGAAAGAAAATCACCCGTGATGTTGCACAACTGATAAAATTACCCAATCTCTGATTTAAGCTTGAAAATCACTTAAAATTTTGCATAATCAATAAATTCACCCAAAATGTAACTACTCAAATAGTTCGCAAGCAACCATTAAACATTTCATTCTCAAGTATCTGAAATATACCTTCAATTTACATTATATTGGAAAACAAAAACGAAGTACTAACTCTAGTAGATAAACGTCAAATAAACCACAAGTGCTTGTTAGGACAAACTTGCTTCAATGTGATGGACATTTCTCCTGCTTCCACATGACCTTATCTCTTTCTCCTTCGCCGCTCCTTCCAATAATAACTCTATATGAGCATAGGTAGGATGGTGATGGTTTCCATCTCGCTCCATCCTCCTTAATTGTCCAGATCACAAAGATTCCAATCCTCAATTGGACCATATTCTTCGTGCCAAATATGAAAACCCCTTAACTTAACTGTCTTCTGATACACGTTCTATGAACACTTTATTCCACCAACATCATTATCAAGCTTCGAGACATAAGCTCTCACCTCAAGCCGAATAGCAATAGGGAGGCTATAACCACAGTTCGTAAAGTCCCAGATAAGGCCACTTTCATGGCTTCCATAACCGTCGAATCTGCGCCAGATAAACTCCTTTACACTAACTCGTGATTCACAACATCCAAGGTGTAACATTCACCTAGAAGCTTCTAATTAGCCACCCGAAGGCTAAAAATTGATGAGAAATTTTATCTTCGCATACACTTTCTCAATCTGAGCTACATTCTTCTCTATAACTATGATCTTTACTTCACTTCCAACACCTTATCAGTTGTGGCCCACGTCCGATCATCTTCTTGATTGTATAATTTAGCCAACTCCAACTGTTTTTGATTGATCAACAACCCTTGTTGCCCATGCACAACCTCCAATTCACGAATATGTACTTGGTACACCTCAATCTCCTACCCCCCACGTTCGTAAAAATTTCTTAGACTGGGCTGACATATCCTTCACAAAACCCCAACTCATGTAATATATCTTTCTCTACCAGAGGAAATGTAGAAAGAATAGACTTACTCTAAAATCTCAATCAAATCATCAGTACAATTTTTTATGGCTTCACCAAGTGCCACATTGTCGCCAGACATAGAAAAACCCTCATGGCGGCGAGATGTATTAATAGAAACCCCACTAAATTAAGGAACCCACCTGAGTAATAAAAAAAATTTAAGCAGCTACATGGACGTTTAAGATTTAGTAACCCATAGAGATATCCTGAGACACAACCCTACTGCAGATCAATATCCACCGACAAAGGGCAACCATGGGAACATGTCATAATCCACTCCTGGACAAGTCTGACACTCAACATGAAGAAAGACATTGAGCTAGTCCCATCCATAAACACAGTGTCAATATGTATGCAATAAACCCTTTATGCGTGATGGCCCCAACCAACCTGTCATCTGCACAAAACATCCAGAGCATGAAGTCACAATTATACATGAAGATGAAACACAGCACCATTAACACCCACTTCAACAACAACAAAATTATACTCATAAAAAAATACTCATGATACTTTGAAACCATGTTTAACTAATACAGTATCCCTAGCGAATTCAAAGCTTGGTTACATATTTGCTCATCCTAATTAGGTTGCACGATAAGTCCCTTGTCTATCTGCATAGCTTTTCCTTGTTCACCTCTTAGTATTGCAATATCAAATGGCAGGTTAGTGTTTAATCTACAATGTAGGAGCGAAGGGATTCCAGACTGAGAGGCTAGTTCAGACTCTCCAAAAACTCTATCATCATAAATGAGTAACCGTTGTTAGCCACCTTTTCCAGTCATGATTATCCAGCTCACCATGACGTTGGCTAATGCCCTTATTTATCTCTGAAGAAGTGTGAAGATTCTTCACGAGTTCTAAATTAAAACCACACAAGTTCTTGAACCAACACCATCCGACATGATGGGCAGTAATAGTAATATCCGCAAACATTTGAAAAAATCCTTGGGTTTTCAAAATTTTGATTCAATGGAACCCTTGCATATTGCGCAGCGTTAGAGCCTGCACTTCACAAGTTGGATTTCTCCTCGTGCAGCTTCATAACCTCATCTTAGGCAATCCTGAAACTCTCATGGGTAACTCCAAGCTCAACCCTTAGATTGCTAGCTTCTTCTTTCACTCTCAGTTTGAAGTTCTCCATCTCACGTAGCCCAGACCCAATTAAGTTAGACCATTTGCAATCTATATAAGAAGAAGAGTGATGTGGTATGAACTTCTGGAATGATAGTGACAGTTTAGCCTTCCAGGAAGTTCTTGCAAGAATCTTTAGGATAAAATCCAGGGGAGAGTCTCCTAAGCATAAGTTAGTACTTCTATAATCAATATGTGAATATTTTCTTAGCTTGTTACTTATTGATGTGCCTTGGAACCTCCGTTGATAAGTCATGAGTTTGCTTGGCTAGAATCAACAAGACAAAGCCCTCAAAGATGTCCGGGGGAAAACACTCCAATGATAAAGTCAGATTATTTCCCCAAGGAATAATCGAGTGAATATTGCTACCTTCTCCCTTATATGTGCTGGCCTGCATGAAGAATGTAGGATAAAGTAGGGCTACTATTTTGATTTCTTGTGGATCAAGTACTAGAGTTCCTTATTGAGCCAACCAAATGGGTATCACCCGAGAAGTATTAACCTAAATGTAATTCTCACAAATTGGACCGGTAAAGGGGCACTTGAGCTCATTATTAATAGCACACTATAAATAAACCCCCAGAAAAATGAAGGTTTGACCTTCGAGCCATTAATTGTTTACGGGTTTGACCTTTAAGCCTTTAATTGGTTATAGGTTCGACCTTCGAGCCTTTAATTGGTTACGAGTTCAAACTTCTAGGCTTTAATTAGTTACGGGTTCGACCTTTGGCTTTCTTTGACTTGAAATGGGAAGCCTCGATGTTATGTCATAGTGAGGCCTCAAACGAGAGAAGTGGAAAAGATTCTAGGCGCGTGTTGCGCTCTTGCTTCCCGGTGAGAGTGGCACCTGGCAGGTATGCCATGCGCGCGTCCACTCTCATTAAGGGGGGGGATCTTTCCCTTACAAGGTTGTACTATCCCATGTTCTCAGGCCTTTCACTTAAATTTTTGGTGGCCTAACGTAACCATTACCTGTCTCCTCGCCATTTATATAAGTCGCCTTTGAAAAACGTCAATCACTTCCCCCCCATTCTTCTCCAAGAAATGCTTCCGAAATTCATTTTCTCTATCAGAGCTCCCTACGTTCCTATTTTCTGATTTTCCATACATTAAGAAGCTCTGAGTAAGTCGCCTCTTCCCTTACTACTTTTCCTATTTTCCTGTATTTTAGCAATATCGTAAACACCTTCGGGGAGCCAAGGGAGGATTACAGCTTACTTTCTGACTGTTTCTGGTCCCATTATTGACAAAGAAAACAGCCTCATTGGAATTCTCTTTCAAGATTCTGGCACAGCCCCATCATTGGCCGCTAGGCCTACTTTCTCAGGCAATGAATCGGGTAGGCTGTTGGACACCACCCACCACTGCGACTAGGTCATCGCCGAAAATTGATCATATCATGAGATCGGGCTCAGAAGGATATTTTCATCAAACGCGACGCCGATGAGAGATTATATTATTGGGAAATCTTCACCCCAATCCTCGAGAGTCCCTATCGAGTCTCTTAGGATATTTCTGAGATGGTTGATACCCTCCCAGCTGCGGTGAGGGTTCCTTCGGACCTCAAATTGAAACTACTTCAAGAGAACTAGGCTCCCTGCGAACCTTGAGTGGGGAGGTGTGCCATCTATGTACGACACTTGAAGTTTGGGTTATGCTTCCCTTTTCCTCCCTTGTTCTCTAGACTCCTCGAAGAGCACCAGGTCAATCCAGCTCAGATCCATCTGAACGTTATCACTTATGTTATGGCTTTTATGACGCAGTACCACAGGCTACAGATTGTACCCTCATACAAATTCTTCCGGTCTATTTACTACATATCTTGGAGTAAGTCTGTTGTTAACAAAAAGGGGGTCGAGGATATTTTTAGTCATATTAATAGGTTATCCACCCACCCCCAATAAGATATTTTCCAAATGCGAAAAGTGGAACGACCCTCCCATATACACCTTCGAGTACGAGGCAGTATGCTACTGGGTTCCTAAATGAAACTTGAAGCCAAAGTTTAAGAATGCAAGCAAGTACTGCATGCCTAAGAATTTGGTCCCAGGTAGGAACAAATTGTTGGGAGAGTCGCTGGACGTTCAGGATACCTATGGGAAGCAGGGGATTGGTTACAACTAGCCTTAGAGGTATATGAGCGGTGGGTGTATGTTAGCCCCCAATGATGATAAAACTGCCTCCCCCACCGATCCTTCTATTGCGATACCATCAGATAAGAGAAGAAATGGGATCAAAGGTGGCAAATCCTAGAAAGATAAGAGGAAACTTTCCTCGAACTTCGATGGGAGGACTCCCCAAGGAGGCGAAGAGCAAGAAAAGCAAGGGTGGTGATTCTTCGAGGGTCGCCTTGCCAACCCGAGATTTTGAGCCTACTTCCATGGGTCCCTCGACCAAGAGTACTGTCGGAGGGGTCGAAGCCCTTTCGAAGGATGCCACCTCCTTCCGCGAAGGTGTTTTGATGACATTGTTTTGATTTTTTATTTTGCATCGCACATTTTTACCTTTGTTATTTGCATTTCACCTCTTTACTTTACTTATCTATCTTTTTGTTTTCCATTACAGTTGGATTTAGTGGAAACTTTTTGTTCGAAAATGAGGAGGAGGAGGAGGTAATTGCTGCTTCGCCGAAATGCCATACCAAGGTCTCCCCCAGCAGCAGTTAAAATCAGACGACCTTAATCAACCTGATAACGAAGTAGAGGCCCAAGATCAAATCAATGTCGAAGTCGAGACTCGAGATCAGATCAAATTTGAAGCGAGGCTCAAGATCAAGCCAAGAGAGGTCGCAAGGAATTTGGGTACCCTCAGTCAAAGAGGGCCCTTCACAAACCCTTCCCATACCCTATTGCCCCGGGTCCCTTTGAATCCAAGCTTGTCGAGGACCCAGAGGTGGCTTGGATGGTGGAAGCTTTGGATTCTGTCATTCAAGGAATTTTTTAAAAGGTGCACTAAATGGAGGAACTCAAGGCTGCGCCCATCCGCGTTAAGGAGCTCAAACCCAAGGTGATGGTACTCGAGGGTGCTCTAGAGAAGGCCGTCATCGACAATTAACTAAAACTAATAGAGCTTCAAAGGAAATCATCTACCCTCAAAGAGAAGTTTCTTGGGGATGAGTAGAAGTTGTCTAGGGTCGAAGAGTTCATTAAGGCCTTGTCCGATGAGAACACCGTGATCAAGGGCCTTTGCTTCATCGAATAGCAAGCCACTGTGCTCGAAGTCTATACCAATCAGCTGATCAAAACATGGGGTTCAAAAAGATCTTTGGCTCACTCTTGGAGATATGCATTTGCGTTGCTCGGAATGACCTCACCAACACCCTTAGCAAGGAGCTCCCTGCCGAGTATGGTACGATGGTTGATATGCACAAGAACAAAAATCTCCAATCTCACTTGGACTATCTCTAGTGGAAGTCTATCCAGGATAAGGGTGTTGAGTTTCCCCTCTTAGAGCACTTAAAGGCTTCATGAAAGTTCTCTACTGTCGAGGAACTTCGCGGCCTAGGAGTGGAAAAAGATGATGAGTAGAAGAAGAAGATGGTCGATCCTCGAGCTCGAGCTACTCCCATACACGAGGAAGCCTCATCGAGTGCCTCCAAGGCTAATCCTAGTGTAGGGCACCATATATGAGACTTCTCGCTCTTAGGCTTTACCTTCAAGATTTCTTTGTTGCAACCATTTTCTTTTGCTATGAATGAAAATGTCTCTTTTTTTACTTATGCATATTTTTAATTATCTTTGCCTTGTAGACTTTAGCCCCGGTGCCTGACTGCCCTCCTCAGATGCAAAAGGGATCAATCTTCGATTTCTTCCTTCAAGTGATGAAGAAGTAGTACCACAAAATCGAAGATTGGGCATGGGATGATAAATTGGCTGGTGGGCGATATTGCTGCCCTACCCACCGCCTCAAGGGTGAGCTCAGTGCCACACACAAAGAGCTTGATTTATGGCGGAGCGGCTGCAACGATATGCAAAAGGGTCTCCTAGATGGCCTTAACCATGTGAGGAAGTAGAGGGATACTCTGGTTGCTTCCAAGGATGGGTTATTCGAAGACCACCGACTTCTTTTAGATTGGCACAACCAACTGCTCACTGTAATCACAACCAATTTGGGATTTTGGTTCAATACAAGAGTGCCTATCAGCTGCTAAAGCTTTCAGGGCCTCCAAATGGGCACCTTTCTCTCGCTCGCAAGAGGTGATCGAGCACTATCTCTATGAATCCAAGAAGCATTTGGACAACTGTAACTTTATTGATGGGTGCATTCGCCAAGCTATAACCAACCTTACTGAATGGAAATGTAGGAATCAAAAGCTGCAGGCTCGGGTGGTATCCTTGAAGCAAACCCTTAGCAAGAACGGGCAGATCTGTTCGAAAGATAGGCTCCAAAATGACATAGACGAGCGAGATAGCACTCTTAAGGCTTACAAGGACAACGTTTGAGCTTATAGCCTCCGCCTTGGAATGGTCGAGCCAAAGTTGATTGTAGACTTCGAGGAGTATCTTTAAGAGACCGTGGAGATTATGCGGAGTCGGGGGCTTCACCAACACTCTAAATGCAGTGTTGCCTATAATAAGGCTAAGAGGTGGGTGGATGGAATCCATAATTAGGGAAGAGTTTTGAGCTCCCGGGGGGTAACCCTTCCGAACTCTCGTGTACAAGGAGAGACTCCGTATTTTCTCGCTTGGGCCAGACTTCTACTCACTGTCATGGAAAAGAAAAAAAAAGGCTCTATCAATCTCATCTCGACTTGCTAATCCCACCAAGGGGTTTTCATTAGGTCGCAAACCTCATAATCTGAAGCCCCTTCTAAGGAAGCGGTTGGGGGGTAATCGAAGGGGTGTTTCCGGTCGAGAAAGAGGTGGTTGTACCTCAGATTGAGGTAACACGCATGGATTATGTCATGGTGGTACCTCTTCTTTGACCCCAAGCAGGTGGTTCTACTGCCGGTCGAGGACTCGCTGCTAGTGTCGGTTGAGGGACCCCTTCCATTAGTAAAGGTCAAGGAATCACCCTTAGCACTGGCCAATGTGGTAGTTCCGACCCTGTGATCAAAGAAGAAGAGAAAGATGAAGAACCTGCTATTGCTCCTCTATAACAAAGATCTAGAAGGCCCGTTGAGAGTCCTTCGAATATGACCCAAGGACTAGGGGTCGGAGACTCAGACGAGGAGTAACCTGACCCAGATAATGATTTCCTAACAGTCATAATGCCCATCAAGCATGAAATATTAGTAGAGGCACCTCCGCCGCCCTTATAGAATTATCCACCCCCTTCATTTGTAGCTTGCAAGCAGATAGGGGAGGACGTAACCATCCCACAGTATTTAGATAAATACTTGTAAGTTGTATTTTTGTTTTGAGTGTATGTAAAGGCCTCAGCCTTGTTTATATGCCATCGTGGAATTTTTGAATCCATGTATTGGATTCGCCCTTTTTTGTTTGTAAGCCACCGTGACTTTTTTATGCATGTAAGGGATTTGACCACTTTGTTTACAAGTCATCGTGACATTTTTTTTTAAAAAAAGGATAGTGACCTGGTTGATTTGAGCGTATTTAGGTGAATAGAATAGACTGGAATGATTTAGAAAGGTACTCTCTAATAGATTGATAACAAAGATGGGGGGATTTCTTTGACTTACAATGTCCTTTTGGGATGGGGTACACCATTCCCCGGTCGAAAGTCCTAGTCGATGCCTGCAGCTATTTTTGGGTAAGCTGCTCCCTGGGTTCACCAAATTTTAAGGGTCTTCAGAAAGTAATACCTACAAAGGTTTGAGGCATTCCAGATTCTTGGGATTAGCTCACCTTGTGCTTCGACAACTTTATAGGGTCCTTCCAAATTTGCAGCTAGTTTTCCATCGGGCTTCTTCTGGATTTTATCATTTTTCCTTATCATAAGGTCTCCCGGGGGAGAATTGGATCTTCCAAACCCTTCGATCGTAATAACGTTTAACCTTCTCCTTCACCTTTTCTTGATGGAGGGAAGACTTCTCTCTTTTTTCCTTCGAGGAGGTCAAGGTCCAACCAATTTTTTTTGTTGACCTCTTAATTTTCGTTGCTGATGGTGATCTTTGTGAAAGTGGGCAACCCAGTATCGGCTGGGATTACGGCTTCCTACCCATAGACTAGGCCGTAAGGGGTTTTTCCTGTAGCAGAAGATTTTGTCGTTCGATACGACCATAACACACAGGGAAGTTTGTTGATCCAATTTCCTCTCACTCCTATATACTTTCTCTAATTCCATTGACAATGGTCGTGTTTGTAACCTCCACTTGCCCATTGTCTTGGGAGTGGTACACGTTGGTGACCTTTTGGCGAATCTTGTACTCTCTGCACCAGCTTTTGAATGGGTCACTAACAAACTGGGTGCCATTATCGGTTATGATGGTTCGGGGGATTCAGAATCGACAAATCAGGTTTTTCTAGCCGAAGGCAATCACTGCTTTCGCTTTTAAAGTAATCCACAATGAGGATACAGTATTGAAAGTGCATTGGAGCCTCTAGGAAAGGGCCTACCAGATCAATCCCCAAATTTTTGAATGGCCAGGAGCTGTGTATGTTCACCATTTCTTCTTGAGGAACATGGAAGATTGGTGCATGCCTTTGACACTGGTGATAGGATTGGATATGTTTGTTCACATTGTCGAACATCTTGGGCCAAAAGTGTCCCGCCAGAAGGAGCTTCTTTGCTACCGATCGAGCCCCTTGATGACTTTCGTATAATCTCTCGTGAGTCTCGCGAATCAGATAATTATCTTCATGGGGGGCTACGTATCGAAGAAGTGGTTGTAAATTTCCCTGTCAGTAGAGCACATTCTCACGGATCACATACTTTGGAGCTTTCAATCTAAATTTACTTGCTTCGATGATACCTTCGGGGAAGGTACCGTCACAAAGGTAAATGCTCGAGGAGGGGATTCACCACCTCGAGGTAGCGTTGTAAGCTTCTTTCCCTAGCCTCATACTCCTCATTGACTTGTTGGACCACAGTTTGGGAATAGCTGAAAATATCCAGATTTTGGACATTTAGTTCTTTTGCTAATCGATGTACCATGATCAGTGCCTTATATTCGGCTTCATTATTTGTGTCCTTTAAGTCAAGTGTGGTGCATAGGGATGATCATTTCCCTTGGGGCTAGTGAGCAGCATGCCTACCCCAATTTCCCCCGAGTGCGATCATACATCAACAAAGAGCTTACAGGTTCCCTCAGTTTCCTTCGCTTTGTCGATCTCGATGACCTTCATAGTTCTACGATGAAATCTGCCAGGTCTTAGCCTTTGATATTTGTCCTTAGGTAAAATTGGTTGCCATGTTCTCCCAGCTCAATCGCCTATTTTATCAATTGTCCTAAAGACTCGGGCTTGAGGAGCACCTGCCTGATGGGGTGTAAGGTGAGCAAAATAATTTTGTGACTTTGAAAGTAAGGTCCAAGTCATCTGGATGCATAAATGAGAGCTAGTATCAATCTTTCAAGGGCTGTGTAATGAGTTTCTTGCCCCTACAAGGCCTTACTCCCAAAGTAGATGGGGTGTTAAGATCTTTCTTTCTTTTTTACAAGGACTACACTGATCTCTAATGGGGAAGCTGAGATGTATAGGTACAACTCTTCCCCCCTCTCCGGCTTCATCAGGGTCGGTAGGCCGCGGAGATGAATATTTAGGTCTCGAAAGGCTTGCTCACACTCCTCCATCAATTTGAACTTCTTTGCTTTTTTAAGCACATCAAAGAAGGGGAGGTGCTTTTATGCCCCTTTCGAGAGTAAACAACCTAGTGCAGCAAGCGATCCAGTAAGCCTTTAAATGTTCGAGAGGGTTTCATGTTTAACAAGGCCTCGACCTTCTCAGGATTGACATCTATCCCCCTCCCGGTCACTATAAAACCTAGAAACTTTCCATCCCCCACTCCGGTAACGCACTTACGTGGGTTTAGGTTCAGGTTGGATTCTCAGAGCTTTTTCAATGTTTCTTCTAGATCAGATAGGAACTGGTCGTAGTGCTTTGTTTTTATGACTATATCATCTATGTATATCTCAATGTTACTTCCTATCTGGTTTTTGAAAGGCTTGTCCACCAGCCTTTTTTAAGTCGCTCCCGCATTTTTCAATTCGAACGACATCTTTTTGTGGAAAAATGTTCCGACTTCTGTGATAAATCATGATTTTTGCTTGTCCTCGTCTGCCATGAGTATCTGGTGGTAACCTTTCTTAGCATCGAAGAAAGTGAGCACTTGGTATCCTGTGATCGCTTTAACCAGCATATCGATGGATATCAGAGGGTAGTTGACTTTGGGGAAGCATTTGTTAAGATTTGTAAAGTCAATGCACATTCATCAAGCGCCATCATTCTTGGGACCATCACGGGATTCGCCAACCATTCTAGATTAAATACTTCCTAGATAAATTTGGCTCGAATGAGTTTATGGACTTTCTCTTTTATGGCTTTGGCCCTTACCGGGTGAACGACCTTCTTTTGTGCTTGATAGGCTTCTGAGATAGGTCGGTATTTAGCTTGTGAAGCATCAACTGCTGTGGCACTCTTATCAAGTCTAGGGTGCTCTATGAGAATACACCCGCATAATTTTCTAGCAAGGAATTCACCCTTTCTTTTGAAGCAACTAGCATCCTCTTTCCCATGGCCACCGTCCCCGAGGATCGAACATGGAGGGGTTCGATGTCAGTGTGGCCAACTTTTCTATGAACTGAAGCAACGCTGTCCCCAATATTTGAATCTTTTAAGGCTATCGCCAAGCAGCTTCAGGCTGCTGATCGATCCCTTTAATAACTCCTATCCCCTTTCGGGTAGGGAACTTCATTTTTGGGTGATAGGGGGACAAAATGGCCCGTACCTTGCACATCCAGGGCCTTCCTAAAATCACGTTGTATGGGGATATGGTGTCGATGATGGAAAAACTGCACTCGATTGTTACTTCTTTATCTCCATCTGCAAATTGAACTGGCAATGTTATCACGCCTAGGGGGAGTACCGTTTTCCCTGTAAAGCCAGACAATGGCGAGGTGATTTTTTTTAAAGTTATGACACCCCGAACTCAGTTGATCAAAACATTTGGCGAATATAACCTCAACCTTACTTCCATCATCCACCAAAACCTTTTTTACGTAAGAGTCTCCAATCATTGTGTAGATTACCATGGGATATGTATGGGAGGTCTGGCTAGGTACCAGGCCTTTCTCCGAGAAGTTTATAGCCTCATCGGGTCAAAACCTTTTCTACCAACATTCTCCAGGGAGAATATATCAATATTGAGCCTTGATAACTATGTTTGAGGATTTTCGCTCACAACCCCATTAATGAAATTCATCACCTTATTATATCCCTCTTTATTTGTCCATTCGGACTTCCAGATCGGGGCCATTGTGATCCCTTGGATGAGCATTGGGTTGTTCCCTATTATTCCCTTGTTGGTCATAACTTCCCCGGTCAGAGCTTCTCTTATAAAATTTCCATGGTCGACATACTCTTTTCCCTTTCGAGAAGCAGTCCTCCTCCCTTTCGGCCTTGCAACACAATCCCGAAAGAGGCCTTCTCAGCACACCTTTCAATGTTAGACTTTATATGTTGACATTTTTCTGTATCATGGCCATGGTCCTTGTGATGATCGCAGAATTAGCTCGAGGCTCTCTTCGAAAGTGTGTCCTTGATGGAGAGAAGAGTCATGAACAACCCTTTATGGATTGAGTGTATTTCTGTCTCAAACTTGGTTAAGGGGATATACCCTTTGAGATTTGATCTTAAGGCTTCAGGCCTCTTTAACCTTTGCTCTAAGGGTTTACAATGCCTTTACACCAATTTGTCGCCATCTAGCTTCCTTTTCGTAGCTTCCTCGATCTTTGAGTATTGTTCGACAACTTCTTGTAGTTTATGCAAGGTTTCTAGAGTCATTAAGACCAACTTCTTATACATGTCTAGGTTAGTCATTCCATTTATGTAGCCTAGAATTACCCCTTCCTCCATGCGGTTGATCACACTGAGGTTTTCATCTACATATCTCAAGTAGAATTCCTCCGTGGACTAGCTTAGCCTCTACTTACTTTAGTAAAGTTCGATCAGGATCTTAATGAAATGTTTTTTTTGGAAGAACTAACTCAGTAGTGCTCTTCCAAAGTCTTTATAAGAGTGCAACGAACCTTTACCCAATTTGTTAAACCACTCTTGACCTCTTCCCTGGAGGTAACTCCCTATCATCTTGCATGTTAGATGCCCATTAAAGTCTCCCGAGTTCATAAGACTAAGGAAAGTCTGTATGAACTCGTGTGGGTCTATATCTCCGTTGTATAAGAGGCCTTCGGGCTGAATCTCGAGAGTGGAGGGCCATCGGGCAGAAACTCGAGAGTGAAAAACTGATTAAAGGCAAATCCAAGCTGAAAATTGAGTGCAAGAGGCCTTCATTCTGAATCTCAAGAATGAAGAAGGCGCGCAGGCTAAATCTTAAGAACGAAAAAGGCACTCTAACTAAATCTTGAGAATGAAAAGGTGCTTGGGTCAAATATAAATAATCAAAGAGGCGCTCGGGCCAAATCTCGAGAATAAAAGAGGCCCTTGGGCTAAATCTCAAGAATGAAAGGTCATTGGGCCGAATCTTGAGAATAAAAGGATGTGGTAGGTGTGTAATGCTAGTGCTAAATATTCAATCCCTATTCCAGTTTGCCACAATAATATTCACCCGACCATACAAGGCAGGAGAGTTTCAAGCTCGTGCCAACGAAGTGGTGGAAAAAAAGGTGTGTCGAAGGGGAAGTCAATACCTTGTGAGGGGTTATTGAGGCACGCGTTACTGTAAATGATAATCCTCGCCTTATGGATCTTAGATGATCTGTATTGGGATATGTTTCGAGTATGGCCTCGACCCGATCTATGGATTTTTTTCTCTTGCCTTATCCGCCGTATCTGTTTTAGTGTAGATGATAATAGTGTAGCTCTAGGCGTGCGAATGCAGAGTAGTCCGCGTTAATTATGGCATAGCGCTAGGCATACAAACCAAGAGCAACATCATTTGAGATGTGGCATTGAGCGTATGATTCATGAATCAAATGATTGGATGTAATGATATGTGCTTAGATCCTCATTAATGTACTAGAATGAAAAGGATGTCCTCGATTTCCTTAGGTGATTTCCCTAGGGTTTGCTACCCTCCAATCGAAGGGTATCTTTTATAGCTTAGAGCATCTTGGCTCAATAGGGCATTTATTTCTAGGGAAGTGGTATAAGGTTTTGACCACTTTGCTAACATGGAGAACAAGGATGATGTTGAGTAGATTAGCTCCATCCCTTACCTCTTCTGGGGAAGTTTACAATATTCCTGACCATCTGAATTATGTTTATGAGTTCTTTCACTAAGAATATCTCGAAGGAGAGTTGGAATGACAGTTGAGAGTAGGGCACCCTACAAATTATAGTGAAACCCTGCAGTTCCGACTCATATGGTATGCCTTACTCCCTGACTGTTGGACATATAGGAATATGGGGGGCTTTGGCCTTCATGATTCGTATTGTATTTAGGTGAACAGAGTGGATTGGAGATGGTTCGAGTTTCAAAAGGCTGGCAGATGGTGCGGACCCCTCCAGCGTATCTCGAGGGCTGGAGACCAAAGATCAAGGCGAGGAGTTCCCTAACCTTAACAAGGACTTCCTAATAGTTATAACGCCTATCAAGTCCTAGATTTTGAAGAGCATAGGTCTTTTACCCAATTAAGAACATCCTCCTTCCTAGTCCACATGCTATGTTAGCACTTGTAGATAAACGAAAAATCATCGGCCTTCTTAGTTCGTAAGCCACCAAGGCATTTTTAAATACATAAGGGGCATCAACCTCTTTAGTTGGTAAGTCATCGTGGCATATTTAAATTCATAAGGGGCATCCTTCAACTTATAGCAGTGTTTGTGTGGTGCGCTACACCCTGGTCGGAGGTTTAAATGCATAAGGAGAATCCTTCAACCTATAGCGGCATTTGAGTGGGAGTGCTACACCCTAATCGAGGATTTAAATACATAAGGAGAATCATTCGACATATAGCGGCGTTTGTGTTGGGCGCGCTACATCTGAGTCGAGGATTTAAATGCAAAAGGGAAATTCTTTGACCTATAGAGGCAGTTGTGTTGGGCGCGCTACACCCTGGTCGAGGGTTTAAATGCATACGGAGAATCCTTCGACCTATATCAACATTTGTGTGGGCTCTTCACACAAACATTGTCAAATGTGTGCAAATGTGTCAAATATGTGCAATGATTTCGATCCTTTAGCACTTATACATGTGTGGGGATTGACCCAAAGCGCTTGGCAGGCTGTTAAGGCTTTTCAAGTGTATGCAAGGATTTGATCCTTAAGTTCTTTCACATGCATGGGGTTCAACCCCAAAGGCGCTTGGCGGGCCACGGAGGCCCTGCGAGGATTTGATCCTTAGTGTTTTCACATGCATGGGGTTCAATACCAATGGCGTTTGGCGGGCCACGGAAGCCCTGCAAGGATTTGATCCTTAAGCGTTTTATGCATATGTGGGGTTTTACCCAAACGCGCTTGGCGGGCCATTGAGGTCCTACAAGGATTTGATCCTTTAGCGCTTTATGCATATGTGAAATTTGACCCAAAGGCGCTTGATGGGCCACATAGGCTTTTCAATGAGAATGCAAGGATTTGATACTTAAGTACTTTATGCATATGTGGGGTTTGACCCAAAGGCGCTTGGTGGGCCACAGAGACTTTTCAAGGAGAATGTAAGGATTCGATCCTTAAGCGCTCTATGCATATAAGGGGTTTGACCCAAAGCGCTTGGTGGGACACGGTGACCTTTCAAGGAGAATGCAAGGATTCGATCTTTAAGCATTTTTTGCATATAAGGGATTTAACCCAAAGCGCTTGGTAGGCCATGGAGGCCTTTCAAAGAGAATACAAGAATTCGATCCTTAAGCGCTTTATGCATATAAGGGGTTTGATCCAAAGTTCTTGGTGGGTCATGGAGGCCTTTCAAGTAGAATCCTTCGACCTATAGTAGTGTTGTGGTGGGCGCGCTACACCCCAGTCGAGGATCTCATTAATTTGGTACCAATGAGGGTGTTCTTGAATTTACAACGATGCTTTCTCTTTCCCCTGGGTGTGCTACCCCCAATCGAAGAGCACCACTCATTGGTAGTTTCTCAGCTAAACCTGTTCAACTAAAAGTCTTCTCTGGACAGTAAAAGCAACATTAATATCAACAACGTTAATATCATAACCACGAAGTTTGACCTAGGCCTTAAATCCATGTTCAATGCCATGTAAACAAATAATTGTACCTAAGTACATAATCAGGCCTCGGCCTTTAAGTCGTACCCGATGATCATGTCATAAGATGTGGGGTAATTGAAATAATATCATGTTAAGCTTATAATCTCAGCCACACATATTTTTGATTACTTTACAAAAATCACATTCGATTAAACATATTGCACATTTCAAGGTTTAGTTGTGACCTAAGGCCTTGCATGAAGAAAACGTTGAGCGCAAATAATCCAGTGCATAATTATTCAAAATTTTACATCTATCATGGTGCAGTTAGGCAAAGAGACCAGTAACGCGGCCACCTGATTTTCAACAAGAAAAAATCAAAGTAATTATTTATCGTCATTAATGGAATGGGTTGATTTATCGCCATTGTTTAATCAGAAAAAGAATTAAAGCAATTTTAATACAGTGCTCAAACTTATCTGCATTTTCTGAAAACTTGCTGATTAGCTCGAGTCAACTTGCTTGGGCCGAAGAAAATTTAACTTTGGGCCTGTAAACTCCATATGGCCTACGAGCTTGGGGCTGGAGCACTTAAGCTTTAATTTTTGGGCTGAGTTTCAGCCCATTATAATTCCACAATTTGTATGATGGGCCCAATTAGTATGAGTGGCCCATTGCAACTTGAACTATTGAAATCGTAGGTATTATTATTTCCATCGGTGAACTCAAGCTCAAGAGCAACAGCGAGCTCAAGGAGTAGGGCAGCGAACTCGGCGGAGGGAAGCAGCGAATTCGGCGGCGAAGGCAGCAGCGAACTCGGCGGAGGGCGACGAGAGGCTACAGTGATCCAAAGGGTTGACGCCAGCGAAAAGCTTTGGCAATCTCAAGGCCGGTGATGCATTTTCAAGGCCTGGAGCAGCATGGATTTGGAGGGTATTTGTTAGACTAAATCATTTAGAGATTAGTTTTAGAGTTCTAATTCTCTTCAAACTCTACAATGTAATCTTCTATATATTTGTCATACTCAATAATATTATTCATCACGGGAAATTACTCTTTCATGGTATCAGAGCAAGTTCTGATCCTATAAATTTTAATATATTTTTTCGGCCGCCTCTCCCTCTCTTTTCCGGCAACCAAAGCTTCACCGGATTCCGGTGAATTTCCGGTCAAATTCCGGCATCCTATGCACTATTCCGGCAGCCTCTGGTTCCGTTTCTTTGGCCCGATTCACGGCGTCTTCATTTCCGGTGGCCCTCTTCTCTGGTCCGATTCTTCTCGGCGTCCTCCCGGCTTCGTCCTCTCGGCCGAGTTCCTTTCCGACAGCGGTTCTCCGGCGTCATCCCTTCTCCGGCGTCATCTTCAGCCCGACGTCGGCACAGAGACGCACATATCCTCAGCGGCACTTTCCTCCTCAGTGGCACTGTCCGGCAACCTGAAACAGCGGCGATTTCCTCCGGCCATATCTCCTTCATCATCGCCGATCAACAAAAGTTTGGCGCGTTAGATCCACGCGCCAACAGCCTGGCACGCACATTTTTTTCTCCGTGCATGTTATACACGCGGTTGCCAGAGACGCGCGCCTCTCTTCTCTCCGCGCGTGATATTCACGCTCCAAGGCCCAAATCCGCACGTTTCTCTCTTCCGCGCGTGAGCCGCACGCGCTCAGGTGTTCCAACGCGTGTCATCCACTCTCTTGGCGGTTTCTTGGCTGATTTGTCTATTCCAGCTGATTTTTCATTTGTTTTGGTGATATGACTTACTTTGGTTCTCGACGGTATGATTTTTCAAGCCATACAGGCCTTTCTCATCAGCGCCATCTTGATGACTCCAAGTGGATTCTGGATTCTGGCGCTACAAAACACATGGCATCATCTCCAACTGTTGTTGATCGTGTGACACCATATGGTGGTTCTGCTCACGTCTCTGTTGGTAATGGTGCTAAACTCCCTATTACACATGTTGGTAATTCTTGGATTTCTAAGTCTTTGCCGATTTATGATGTGCTTATTGTGCCCAATATCACTAAAAATTTGCTTTCAATTAGGAAATTGACTCGGGATTTAAATGCTATTGTCTGCTTTGATGATCGTTCTTTTATCATTTGTCATAAAATCACTAGGAAAACTTTGGGTCGCGGTCATATTGAGGATAGTCTTTATGTCTTAGACTATGGTGCATTTGCTTTACTGTCCACTGTGGAGTCAAATAAGTCACGTACATCATTTGAAATTTGGCATGCTAGACTTGATCATGTTTCGCATTCTGTTATTTCTGGTTTGCGTGCTTATGGAGCCTTAGCTATCTCATCGATTTTGCCTAAACCCATCATTTGTGAAGCATGTGAAAAGGCTAAAGGGAAACGTTTATCTTTTCATACAAATCATAAATGTGCTACTGGGTACTTGATCTAGTTCATTGTGATTTATGGGGGCCTTCTCCCATTTTATCTTCTTATGGTTTTTCCTACTATTCCATTTTCATTGATGATTATTCTTGGCTCTCGTGGTTTTATCCAATGCGCCGCAAGTCGGATTTCTGGGATGTTTATCACCAGTTTGAGGATTTTGTGGAGAACCAGTTCTCGTCCACAATTAAGGTGTTTCAGAGTGATGGAGGGACTGAGTTTGTAAATGGTCGCTTCCGATCTCACTTTCAGACAAAGGGCGTTCATCATCAGATTTATTGCCCATATACTTCGGAGCAGAACGGTCGGGCAGAGCGCAAACACCGCCACATTTCTGAGATGGGTTTATCTATGTTGTATCACTCTCATGTCCCTCTCTCCCACTGGCCTAATGCGTTTGCTGCGGCCGCTTATACTATCAATTGATTGCCTACTCCTGTTCTTGGTGGGCGATTACCATATGAGGTTATTAATGGTCGGGTACCCATATATACCAATTTTTATGCTTTTGGTTGTCGGGTCTTCCCGTTTGTTCGCCCATTTGCCGACCATAAGCTGTCTTCTCGCAGTATTCCATGTGTATTTATTGGCTACAGCTCGCAGTATAAAGGTTTTTTGGTGTCTTGATCGCACTACCGGCAGAATCTATGTTACTCGACATGCTCATTTTGACGAGACATGCTTTCCATTCGCCCCGTCCTTTCTTTCGGTGATAGGTTCTCCACCTTCAGTGTTAGATGTTTTTGCTTTTGTTGATCTGGATTCGGCACCTCATTTGCCTCCTGTTGCTCATGTTCCGACTACAGACCCTTGCTCCAGTTGTGCCACAGATCCGCCACCGCCACCATGGCAGGTGCCTTCTGCCTCTCCGCCAGTCAGTCCACCTCCTCAGCCTCCACCCATCTCGGCTGCTTCTTCACAAGCCTCCTCGGTCGGTTCGACTCCTCCAGTCTCTCATTCGGTCTCTCCTCCTCGGACTCGCACTCGCACTCATCGCATGGTCACTCGATCAGCGAATGGAGCTATTCAGCGCAAGGATTATTCAGACATTATTGCTCATGGTCTTACTTCTACTCTACTTGCTCAGCCTGAGCCGACGGATTATCGTACTACTCTTCAGGATCTGGCTTGGGTTACTGCCATGGATGACGAGATGGCGACTCTTCATGGTCAGCACACTTGAGACTTGGTGCCTCGCCTGTCGGACACTAACATTGTTGGCTCCAAATGGGTCTATAGGCTGAAGTATCGACCAGATGGCACTGTTGATCATCACAAAGCCAGACTTGTGGCGCAGGGATTCTCACAGATTCCGGATTTTGACTTTGATCACACTTTTAGTCCCGTGGTCAAGGCCTCTACTGTTCTGATTGTTCTCGCTATTGCCACCATGCGCTCCTGGCCGCTTCATCAGCTAGATGTTAAAAATGCTTTTCTTAATGGCATTCTCGATGCTCCGGTATATATGAAGCAACCCGTTGGATATCAGGACCCTGTTCATCCGAATTATGTTTGTTGCTTGCGAAAGGCCATTTATGGTCTTAAGTAAGCCCCTCGGGCATGGTTCCAACGTTTCAGCACTTATTTGATTCAGCTTGGTTTTCAGTGCAGCTCAGTCGACACTTCTTTATTTGTCTTTCGAGAGGGTCGTCGTTACTATATCTCCTTGTGTATGTGAACGACATCATTCTTACAGGAAATGACTCGACTCTTCTTCGCCAGTTCATTGACCGGACACATCGAGAGTTTGCGATCAAGGATCTCGGTGCTCTTCATTACTTTCTTGGTCTTGAAGTTTCACCTACTTCAT
>JAULKM010103284.1:0-25298 GCA_032355605.1 Rubia tinctorum | reverse complement strand
TTAATTACATATTTCGTGCTAGTGTGATCTTAGTTATATTATTTTCTCTAATTGTTGGTTGATTTAGTTATTTAAAACAGTTGTAGTGTTTTCTAAACTCAAAACCACCAACTTGGTTATCACACACGTAGAGTGACTTTTTCGTGTGTGTTTTCACTACTTTTAACACTCGATAAAACCCCCTTTTCCTCGTGGATGACCCCGACTTGCTACAATCTACTTTCTAGTAGTTGCCCGCAATTAGGGTTATAAATACTAATTTTGAGAGGTACGACGATGGCCTCCCAGATACCTTCTTGAGGACCATCAGTGTGAATGTTTTTTCGACTCATTTGAATCTTCATCGGAACTACCATAAGCTTGGAATTTGTGATCATACCTATGAGGATCACCTCTCTTGGCTGTGGATTGTGGTGTAGAAGGTGCCATGGTGTCAATTTTTCTCGCCATTATGTGCACTTCACTCATAAGTTCATTCATCGTGATAGCAATGCGATCAGTGTCAACAGGATCATTCAGTTTGAAGCAATGTCACTCCCAACTATCTAGAGCATTATCTCGTTGCCTTTCACCTCGTCTAATGTTGTTGGATGAATTGGTATGTGGCAAATGGTTGGGATCGCCAACAAAAGGTGGAACAAATGGATTATCGTTCGCCATTTTTGCTAAACTGCTAAGAAAATAAACAATTAGTAATAAAAATCCCCCCTCCCTTTGCTTGGTAAGGTTGCTCACCAAGTGTATATCACTCACAACTCACAAGGTGAAGGCTAATTTAAGGGCAATCCATCAATATACCATTGATTCAAAGCAAAACAGGAGATAAGTACTGCAGAACTTATATTCAAATTTTAAAAATATATAAACTCAAATTTGAGCTCTATGATCTGGAATTCCAAATTCTAAAAGGAATAATAAACAAAACTAAATTTGAATGGCATGAATCGAAGCTTTATGATCAAAATAAAAATGTTTTACATAGGCCTCAAAAATTCCGCGAATTTAAGAAACTTTTCCGGAACCAAATAGGATTTGGATTTAAACACCAATTCCTTCTTTGAACTAAAATTCAAGGAATAACTTTCTTCCTAAGAAAAAATCTCAGATCAAATCTCCCACTCTCAATTGAATTCAACTTCCTTTTCCTTTTCCTTTTCCGATTAAGATTTTGTTTCTTTTCCTTTTCCTTTTTCGATTCAGATTTCCTTTTTATTTTCTTTCTTTTTCAGCCCCAACTCCAAAAAAAAATCTATATATAACACTCACAGTCAGAATCTTATTCTCCAAATAAAATTCAACCCTGTGCAATTTTAATTTTTTTGAAATTGCAAAACATCCCCCAAACTTTTGTAAATTACAAAAAGACCCCAAATTTTCCGATCTGAAATCCTGATTTCTGATTTCAATATCCCAAAATATGATTCCCTTTTTTATTTTTGAAATTTTTTGAACAATATTGGACTATATAAAACTTGGAATAAAAAAACTATGACAACTTCCTCTTTATTCAAATGAACTTTGAGGTATTCAAGATCGTAAGGATCAAGAATATGACACTATATCTAGAAAAGACACAAAACACTCTTCTTTTTTTTGGTATAAGTTGTAATCAAGAATCAAAGAACAATTCAAGATTACGGAATCAAAGAACGATAAAGAAACGAATAGAATTATGAGCATGCAATAATTTTTCAGAAGAGTTGAAGAAAAATATCGCAAGTTCATAAACTGTATAAGCTTGCTAAAACTATGTAACCAACTAGGAGGTGAAGGCGGATAATACCTGTTAACGCTCAGACCTTTCGACATCCTCCTGACTCGATTGAAGAAGGAGAAGGCGGATAGTAATACCGAAGTATTCTAACTCTCAGACCCTTCGACGACCTTCGACTCTAGATTCAATCCTCTTGCTAAGAAAGATCAAACAAATACATTTAAAATTTGACACGAACGAGTTTATAATTTTATAATAAATAAATTCAAAAATAAATAAATGTAGAAACTCAAAACCCCTGAAGATTTTCGGCCACCTCGCTTTGCTCTGATACCAAATGATATGAATCTCCTTGCGAAGATTCTGGATTGCGGAATTTTAGATTTTTTTACTAAACGAGCGATTTCGCAAAACCCAGTATAGCAGCACAAACTAATCAAAACTAATTCTCATAATCTTAAACAGCTTGAGAATTGTAAAGCCAACTAGCCCGCAGGATTGGTTCACAATTCAAAATTTTGCTCGTTAACTAGCCCGCATGATTAACTCACAAATAAAGGGTTCTTTGTTCACTAACTAGTATTCAGGATTAGTTCAGAAAAGGTATTGATACTTAATTAACGCGCGGGATTAAGCAACAATCAAAATTAATGCTCGCAATCAATAAATTTGAAAATCAGAATTTTTATTGATAATAATGTTATTGTAAATTTTCATTGATGGTCCCCCCCTATTTATTGGGTATAATTCGACCAATACAAATAGAAACTAAAAAGAATTATGTCAGTTTAAATAGGCTAAAATTATGTCTAACTATAATATCTAATTTAATCTAAATGATGACCATATTCATCCAAGTAAATCAATCCAAATATTGAATGAATTTACCTTATCTAAACCTACCAAATCTAATTCTAATCATAATAAAACTGAATATTATAAACCCTAATTAAAATATTACCAAAACTCTTCAAAAATAACATGACCGATTTTATGGTAATAAAAATAAACTAAAAATGATTACATTACCTCATTAAAAAAACACAGTGGGAAAAAGAACATAGTGTTCTTCACGACGTTTTCAATTAATCGACAAGTTTGAATAATTAATTCAATCCCTACCCAACTTATTCTTTAATTCTTCATCATGAAATTGATCCATCAAAGCATTCAATGCTGCATGATCTTGTCATTGGTCCAACCATGTCACTTAGAGGATTCCGAACATAACTCTTAAATGTTTGATCTAGTCGTGGAATGTTTTCATTTATGGTGGTAGTCGTCTTGGCATCTCCATCAAATATAGTTCAAAAAAATATTTAATAGAAATAGGATACTGTAAATCATGGTTCTAATAGGCACGCTGTGCCCGTAACTTATGTGTTAAGTATTTGTGATGGTCAAAATCACATCTCCATGTGTCGACTTCAAAACTTTTTTGACTGAATATCTTTCTTTGCTTACCTTTAATTGATTAGATTAAGATGCCCCAAGCTCTAAATTTGAACCACATTACAAACAGGGAATCTCTTTTTTGTATTCTCTTTTGTCAGTCAAAATGAGTGCATGAATCCCTCATCAACTATGCTTCCTACTCCTAATCTTATCGAGACATAAAGATTGAGCTGCATCTTCCCTTTTGCTTTAATGATTTAAAGGGAATTCGGAAATTTTAATTTTCGAAAAAGTTTCAAAAAAATTGAATCAATTTTTTGTCCTTAAAAGCTATTAAAGCAAAAGCTATCCGAAAAATATACCTCAAAGTAAGGTTTGAGGCATAGCTGAGAGACGGAAAGAAGAACACACCTCTCAAAATGCTCTTTATTAAACGAACAAAGAAAAAACGCTGGAATCAATTCACATACTGGATATGCCTTCTCTGTATAAGGACATATGGTTGGAATAAACCTCATGTGGACCAATTTGAGCTTATGTAAGCCTACTTCTCAAACAATATAGCAGGAGTCTTATCATTATTATTCCCATCGCTTTTATTTCACTTTAGTTCACTGCAAATCACTTCGCCCATACTTTTTGTAATACCAAAGCCTCTGGGGTTGGGTTGGGTTTGGTTTGGTTTGGTTTGGTTTGGTTGTCAAGAAGTTGTGGAAGATCATTAGCTGTAGAAGATCATTAGCTGTAGTGTTCTTTAGTAAGCTGTTTATAGCACTTTCATAATTACTTTAAAGTGTTATGCATGTGCCCTCTCTTTAAAAAAAAATCATAGTTTTCTGAACTGTTGAGTGCCAATTCAAACTCTACTAATACAAGGACCAAAACAATTGTCGATTACATCATGATTCAGGGGGTTTGTTAGGGTATCAACCCAAGTCTCACATCCTATGTATATTGAGAAGAATTCCTAAATATAATGAGCTATTGATGTTAATTAGTATGAAACATTTTGAGAAGAACTCGAAGATAATACCGCATGGAATAGGAATTTTTTTTTTAAATATGATACTCCCTCCGTCCCAGCCCAAATTACAGTTCAATCATTGCACACCGTTCGAAAAACATGTTTGACTATGCATAATAACGGCAAATAAAAAGTTACTTTCTAGAAACTACTTGTTACGACGAATTCAATAATAGCACATACGATAATATTATTTCTCATATATTTATTCAAATATGCGGTCTGATAGAGAATAGTGTCATAAATTAGGTGGGTAATTTGGGTTGGGACGGAGGGAGTACTAGTTTATATTTGAGATGGGCGTCACTATCCAACAATAATACATACTGTGATAATAAATATTTTTAAGTGCATCATAACAACGTATTCCTTCTGGTTCACTAACGGTGACACCTTTTGACTGCAAATTTTCTTAATGCATGTCTGTCCACTGTAACTTTAGTTTTATACAATAACGGACATCACGTAAGATGTCTTAGAATTTTCCTTAACTTCTTTTCTTAAAAAATTAAAATTTTAAATTCCGTTACTTTGTGTCATTAAAGTTATTAATTGTCAAATTTGCCTTGGAATTTTATTTTTTTAGGAAAATTGGTGTCATTGTTAGTGGACCAGATACATATTATAACCTATCTAACAAAACGTCAGGTGACATTATTTATTATATTTGATTGGATTTTGTAGTTAAATTTTACAAAATTTGTTTGTCAATTTTTGTGTGTGTAAAACGCAGTTTTAAGACTGAAGGAGTAGCAGAATTAAGGCATGTGTTCAAAAAGTTCATCTAATATCTGCGAAGGAGACATACGCTATGCAGAAAAACAATGATAAAAAAATCTGAGATAAGTGTTTGACAAACAAACCACTGACGATTAAAATATGTTCTTTAGCAAACAGAATTTATTGTTTTTATTGTCAAATCTTCTTTCTGTTCTTAAGGTGGAGGGGTGGATATAAGGAACTTTACTTCACATAGGATTCCCAATCTTTTGAGTTACATTTGCAAGGGTTCAACCTCATTGACCTTGGCATGCATCTTAACTAAAGATTATTGGTCAAAAAGGAACCACACATTGATTTGTGTTTTTTCCACTACACTCCATTACTTAGCTTTTAGCAAGATTCTTGTCTTCCTTTCATGCAGGCTTTATGGACAATCATGTGGTCAGGCTGATTCCTGATAGTCAAGTACCCCCTTCCATCCTAGATGAAATTGAACTGCAATCATTAACACGTACTTTAAAAAATATGTTTAAACGTTAATATTTTTGCCAACGTATAACAATAGCAAATAAAAAGTTGGTATTTATAAACTACTTGTTATGACGAATCGAATAATATCATATACGAATATACGATGATATTGTTGTTCATATATCTATTCAAATATTCTGTTAAACTTTGATAGATAATAGTAGAAAAAAAAGAGTAGTTTCAATTGGGACAGATCGAGTACCACATATTTCTTGATATATTAGGATACTTTACAAATATTATGTGATATTTTTCCGTATAGTATATAAATAAGAACATACTATGTGGTAACATGATTAATTTAGAAATTTTTTTCTTTTGCCCTTTGATCTCTTATAGCGTGCCCTATATAGAGGGGTGGTTTATCATGATGAGTAAACTCAATCGTTCATATTTTACATAGTATAGAGTTAAAATCCTGAAAACCATTAAAATCCTAAAATCCCATAAAACACCTTCGTTTCCGCTTGCGTTGACCAATGGTCAATGTTGAAAATTTCAGTTTAACCGGGGAAAACAACGGTCCCAATGTTGAAGATGCGGCTGCCACCACGAAGGTGCCTAATCTCCCTAGCTCGTAGGAAAAAGTAGTTCTCGCCGCCCAAGCCAAAGCTGAGGCCAGTGTCGTCGATTGGCTAACGTGCTGAAACCGGCATTGTCTCGAAGCTCGTCGCTGCTTACTTCTCTCTTTTCCTCCATGCTTCAAATCACCATGCAGCTCTTACATTTTCCCCTGTTCTGTAAGGCAACAATAATCGTGAATGGATTTCAGCTTCTCCTGGAAGGCGAAAGTTGGGGTTCTTGGATGGATCCATCCCCTTTCCGGTTGGTACTTCTATGAATCATGAAAATTGGTTTATTGTTAACTCAACCCTTGTTAGATTGATACTTCCGAAAATTGAGCCATCTCTTCGGTTATCCATCACTTATTATGATATCGCATAGTAGATTTGGGATGATCTTGCTAAGCATTTTCCGATTGGGAATAATCCTAGACTTATGCACATGTGTTCTAATCTTGTGAATTGTCGCCAAACAGACAAAAATTGCCAATTATTATTGAAGATGCAAGAAATTGTGAGATGAGTTAAGCACTCATCTTTCACCCCTTGCATGTAATTGCGAGGATTGTACCTGCTAATGCTGCCAATGAGTTGCTCATGTTGTCACTAATTATGAGAATGAAACTGTTCATCAATTTCTTAAGGGATTGGATGATGGTTATAGCACTATTTGTTCAAACATCATGTCTCAAGAACTATTGTTGCCTCTAAGTCGCGACTACGCCCTTGCAGTTCAGGAGGAGCGCCACAAGACCATCATACGATCTCGTGATTCTCATATTAACTTAGTGGTATTTGTTGCTCCAGCCCGACGTGGGTGTCCATGCTTCCCAAAGTCAAGTCAATCGTAAGAATCTGTTGTGCACTCATTGTGTAAAAAAGAACATGATGTCAACACTTCCTTTAAGATCTATGATATTCCATATTGGTAGATCGAAGGATGTTCAGGGAATAGACATCGACAGCAGTATCAATAGCCCAGGAATAGGACCATAGCCGACGACTGTCCCAGCCCGGCGTAACTTCCAACATGGCTTAGATGGTCTTCGCTGCCACTATGGCAGCCCCCTCATCGATTACCCTTGACCGATCAGTAGTGGGCCCTACTCTGTCTGATGCCCACTGGAATTCAATTTTGAATTCAATTTCTAAATTACAAAGGCCCGCTGACAATATGTCTGGTAAGTCTTTTAACTTGGATTCTTGACACTGTAGCTTCTTATCATATGACCATTGACAAGTATAATCTACATGATATTACCTTCTTTGATGTTATTTTTCCTAGTGGAACTATATCGCTTGTTGTGCACCAACGCACACTACATCATGTGAATGTTATTTTGCCTTATGTTTTGCTCATCCTGGAATTACGTTGCAATTTATTATCCTTTGGTAAGTTACTGCTAACCTCAAATGTCTAGGTGTGTTTACCGAAAATATATGCATATTACATGACATAGCCTTGAGGACAGTGATTGGCGTGAGTGAACAGCTAGGTGGGGTATATTGGCTTTGAACGTTCGCATATTTTTTTGTCTCCTTTGTACGTGTAAGTTGTCTCCACTGTCTTGAAGTTAATAGTTTTTGCGAGCCTTTGACATCAACGATTTGGTCATCCTTCTACTTTCGTATTGTCTTTTGTTACTTTTATTAAAGATTGTCATTTAGATTTTAATAGTATTGTTCCCTCCTCTATCATCAAGCAAAAACAATCTAGGATTAGTTTTCCTTTAAGCTCAACTAAAACTACTCAGCCTTTCAAGCTAGTTCATTGTGATGTTTGGGGGCTTTACAACCTATATCTATTAGTGGAGATTTTTATTTTGTGACTATTGTTGATGACTACTCTAGAGCCATTTGGGTTCATGTACTTGTGCTAAATCAGAAGTTGCTGCCTAATTCAAGGAATTTAGTTCTTATCTCTCGACAATTTAGGCACCCTATTTGCAGAGTTAGTGCAGACAATGACACTGAATTTTTATAGCTTCTGCCTACTTTACTAAAACAGATATTTTGTTTGATATTTCTTTTGTTGACACACCTCATCAAAACAACCATGTTGAGCATAAGCATCAACATATCCTTAATGTTATTCGTGCTCTTCACTTTCTGACTAACTTACTAATTGAGTTTTGGGGAGAATGTGTTTTGATTGAAGCTTATCTGATCAACCGAACTCCTACTTTGTTGCTTGATGGTAAAACTCCTTATTAATTACTACATGGTCGTGAACCAAATTTTCCCTCCTACGTGTGCTTGGTCATCTATGATTTACTTCTCAACTGGCTTGACGTCGTGACAAATTTTCATCTCGAAGTTACTCGTATGTCTTGGTTATTTTCCAGGAAAGAGGCATCGCGTGTTTATTATTTGGACTCTCAAACTTGGTTCGATAATCATGACGTTGTGTTTTATGAAGACCAGTTTCCCTTCACCCATGTTTCTGATCTGGAGCTCGAACTCGAGCTCTAGACTGACGTTATCAGGGAATCTAAGCCACCGCTAGTTTCTCTTCCCGATGACGACAATCCCCCCAAGTTGCCTTCTTGCCTATTATTGATCTCCTGATCAACAACATGTCTTCTGCGGTCATCGATCAGTCTTCCTCCAAGTCGTTCGCTGCTTGTCGACCGATCTTCGTTGCCTCTCTTAGTGTCTCTCTAGATCCACCTCCATCATGGGGTCGCATTATTGTCGATTCGATCTCTCTCCCTCTGTAGATCTTCCTGCATTGACCTATCTCGAGGTTGAGCTTCCAACTGCTATCACCTCGGACGAGATGGATTATAAGCATAAATTTGAGTTGGAACCAGATCTTTTTTAATAGAGTTCGCATGCTCTTCGTTCGCCTACTCATTTACAAAGCTATGTCTGCTCGTCCATCTCTAAGAATGTTCCTCCCCCCACCTGATGTTTCATCAATTCCGACTATTACTTATCATATTGCTAATTATGTATCTTGTGAGAAATTTTTGGCTTCGCATTTTTGGGTGCAGTAACATCTAACACATATCCTTCTTCAAAAGTCGATGCCTCTCTCTTTGAGCATTGGCAAGCAGCAATGGCGACGTTAATTGATGCTCATGAACGTAACAACACTTAAGTTATATCCACTCTCTCACTTGGCTAGTCTGTTGTTGGCTTTAAGTGGGTCTTTATATTAAATACATGTGTGATGGTTCTACTGAACGTTACAAAGCTCGTTTCGTTGTTCTCGGAAATTGTCAGATTTAGGGAACTAACTTTATAGAAACTTTTACTCCTTTTTCTAAGATGAGTTCTGTTTGAATATTTCTTTTTGTTTCCATAATTAATGGTTAGGACATGCATCATATGGACATTCATAATGCATTTTCACATGGCAACCTTGAGGAGGTGGTGTACATGCGCCCTCCTCCTAGTTATATTGTGTATGCTTCTGGTCTTTTTTGTAAGCTTTAGAAATCTTTTTATGGTTTTCATCATAATTGGTTTGCAAAACTGGTGGCTAGTCCCGATTTGTTTGGTTTTTTACAGACTAAGGCAGATTATTCTTTGTTTTCATATACTCGTAACTCCAATGACTTGCATGTGCTAGTTTATGTTGATGATTTGATTATCGGTGGTGCTTCGTCTACACTCATGAGTGAATTCAAGTCGTACTTGGGTTATTTCTTTCACATGAAGGACCTTGGTCCTCTTAAGTACTTTCTTGGAACTAATATTAATTGCAATCTGGAGGAGATGTTTCTTTCTCAACGAAAATATGTCCTTGATATTTTATATGATACGTGTTTGGTAGCAACCATGCCAACTTTGATGCAGCAACGCCATGATTTGGCACATCGACAAGGCTTCAGTTTGATGATTATGCATGTTATCGTCGCCTAAGTTAAGTTATTTTGTGCATACGCTTGCTCAATTTATGCAGGAGCCGTGTATTACTCATTGGCATACTGCTCTTCGAGTTCTTCATTACTTGAAAAATCTTCCAGGTTAGGGATTTTTTCGTTCTGCTAAGATTTTGTTTCATTTAACTACTTATTGTGATTCGGATTGGGCTGCTTGTCCGATCACTCGGCGATCTCTTTCTGGAATTTTGTGATGTTTCATAAATTGCATATGTCTTAAAAGGTTAAGAAGCAACTACAGTTTCTCACTCCTCCGAGAAGCAAAATACCGTGCAATGGTTTTGGTTTTTTGTGAGTTAATTTAGCTTAAATATCTTCTTCGTTCGCTTGGTGTTGGTCATTCTTCTCTGATATGCTTCTTTTAGGATAGTTAGATAATTATTCATATAGTGGTTAATCCTGTTTTCAACGAGCATATGAAACATACTAAAATTGATTTTCATTTTGTTCAAGATCTTGTTCAGTCTGGTGAGATTGCCACTCATCATATCGACACCTCAAGTGAACCAGCAAATATCTTTACCAAGACACTTGGTCGTCTTTCACGCCCCAACTTGAGGAGGAGTATTGGGATATATTAGGATATTTTGTGATATATTAGAATATTTTGTAAGTATTCTGTTATATACTTTTTTGTCAGATTAAGATAAATGTTAGAACTCGTATGGTAACATAATAATATTAGAATTCTTTTCATTTTGGACTTTGGTCTCTTTTATATAGCCCTATATATAGGGGTTTTTCTTGATGAATGAACTCAATTGTTTATATTTTACATCATATATACTCTACTCATATTCAACCTGCTTGAAATTAATTTTGCTTGAAGATATTTTCTTGTGATAAAGGAGGATTAGAGTGAATTTCAACACAGTGTGATTTTAACCCCCTATTTGCAAAACATTCAATTTCCTAACTAATAAGCAATAAAATATAAGAAAAGTGAGTGTCAATTGTGATTAAAAGATGGAATATTCACGTCTCATCAAATTCCACAAGCCTTAACTTGATGCATCCTCCCTTTCACGAACTCATTCATCATTGATGTCAATGCTTGGACCCTTCTAGATTGGGATAGCCAGAGTTGGAAGCTTATTGAACTCCCATCCTTGCCTTCATTCTATATTTAGGAGTCTCATTCGCCATCTTCTCGTACAAAGACATGGAATATTTTACACTTCCATTGGCTATCGAACTGATTACATGCAGTATTGGATATTTTCATATCCTCATCGGACAACCCATCATAAAACTAATACACAAGGTCACCTTCCATGTAAGGGTGGTAAGGACAACTATCCAACACCTTCTTGAACCACTCCTAATATTAATACAAGGTCTCATTATAGTCTTGGGAGATATTTCTTAGCTCTTCCTTAAGCCCGTTCGATTTGGATACCGGAAAGAATTTATCCAAGAACTTACTTTTTGGGTCTATCCAAGTATCGATGCACTTTAGAGGAAGGTAGTAAAGTCAATCCTTGGCCGCATCCTATAGGGAAAAGATAATGCTTGCATGTTAAATTCTTCCTCTGATACATTAATCAATTTGTCTACCAAGTGAAACTCCGACAATTGCCTATTTGGGTCTTCTCCATTCATCCCATGAAACTTGGGCCAATGATTTATTCTCTACTTAATATTGCCATTCACGTTCACCGGTATAGGGGGAATATGATGTACAGTGGTTGGTTCTCAAGATTGGGGGTCATAATTTCCATCATGGTCTGGTTGTCATTCTCCATTAATGTTTGAACTTCTTCGGGTTGGTTTTGAGTTATTTGGGGGTTGGGAGGTGTTTTTCTCTTTATCCTACAAACAATACCTATAAGATCAGGGTTGCAGTTCAAAGGTTCTCGGTTCTTGGAGCGAGTATTTACCATAAACTAAGAACCTAGGAAATACAACCTACAAAGAAAAATCAAACACCAAGCAAGACAAATCAAGCACAAACTAAGAAAAAACTAGATCAAACAAATAAAAACACAAAAAGCACAAGAAAACACACAAAACTATGCTAAAAATCAACAAAGCACATCTTTTCCCCCAACAGAGGTGCTAAAATATGACAAGTGCATAAGTCGTCGCTTGTTAACGCACCAATCAAAGTTAATATATATACCCTAATGCGGCTAAATACTATAGGGTAGCTAGTAGCGTGTCGCGTTTATCCATATCGATAATGCGTCTAATCGATTCTTACATAGTATAAAAACTCAAACACTAGCAACATTTATTGTGTGTTATGAACACCAGGGGGTGGTTTGAAAGAACTTAAACTAATAAACTATTCAAATTAAGAAACTAAGGATTCACTAAAACACACTTATCTTACTAGTTATAAAAGAAGATTCTAACAGGACTTGGGGCCAATTGGTTTACATGCTTAGAATATCTACTAATCCTTGATTTATTATTCTACTCTAATTTCGGGATCACGCATTATGGAGAGCTTGAATCCCTGAGGACACCTTTTTCAGCATCTCTCACCTCCCTCTGGTA
Organism: Rubia tinctorum; assembly: GCA_032355605.1. NCBI lineage: Eukaryota > Viridiplantae > Streptophyta > Magnoliopsida > Gentianales > Rubiaceae > Rubia > Rubia tinctorum. The sequence goes on along the minus strand of JAULKM010103284.1, from coordinate 12,956 downwards.
TAGCTGGAGTGGGGTTTATCGGCCACTCTCTAACACTTACCCCCGAGATTAATGCATGCATAATCTTTTCTATAGATTAACTCTAGGAATAGCACTAGATACCAAGACCCAGCGTGACCCTCCATTCTATATGAAGCTCCAGCTAACTAGAACATCAATGGATCAATCATCCTCTAGACTGAAACTCTATTAGTGGTCCTAGTGTCTAAATTAGACACAAAGAAAAATCCTTCTAGGGTAATCATTAGCCCTGAATGTGATAATTATAAATCACGACTAGTTATCACTCCTAACTACAACCTCACAATGGTACTTAATACAAGCTCAATCACATCCTCAAAACTAATCTAATCAATAAATTGGAAATAACGACTATTTGTCACTTTTACATCAATGAATGATAGAACAGACACGAAGATAAAATCTTCTAGTTCATTCCCGAGTCTAGTAGTTAATCAATTTATAATCGCAATTATTTTTCATTCTAAACTTAATCATGCATTACATAAACATTAAACACAAACACACTTTATAATCAATGGAAAAAGATTTAATAAACCCATATCTCACAAAATCAAGCTAAACATGTTTACCAATTTCTCTCAAACACTAATCTAGCCTTGATAATTAAAACTCATTACATGACTATAATTATCTATGAAAAACTAGAAATAAATGAAGAGTAATTAAAGTAGGAATGAGGTTTTTTTCCCAAAACTTCGAACCTAGATTCAATAGGTAAAATGATGCTTTTATAGGATAATGGAAAGATAAGGCTAAAAGTTATGGTCAATCCCTAACTTTAGTTGGTAGTTATAGACCGTGCATATTTGCACAGCCCATGAGTTGGATGGAAATCTTACTCCTCGTATTGAAACTGAGCATTACAAACTGTGCATATTTGCACAGTCCACAAGCCGAATGTTGAACTTCTCCCTTGGCCACAAACTGAAAAAATTGCGGACCATGCATATTTGCATAGTCTGCAAGCTGGGTGTTAATGTCCATTTTTGGCCTTGACCTGAGCATCAAGGACCATGCATATTTTCACAATCCGTAAACTAGGGCTCTTGTTTTTGTTTAGCTCATTTTCCCCCTTGTTTTAACTCTTAAACAAAATCTCTTCTACCACTTTGGAAGTGACCTTCTTTATTCTATGACTCTTGCAAATGGCCTTCTTCTAGTGATGTGGTCGTTGCTTCGTATAAAAACTCCAATCCTCAACCTGATCATGGAAGGAATCACCTTGATAATCAAATACTTCCCAAATAAAAGAATTGGGATACAAAATGATGAGATGTTATCCTAATCCTCTAATTGGTAAAGTATCAAATTCTCTAAAGAAAAACCTACCATATATTACCTTTATGAGTATCAAATGTGCTAAAAAAGATATTTAAAAATGAGCACATCAACATCCTATATGAAGCCCACTACTAGAATAAAATATGTTAACTATAAGATTTTATGATATGATGGAAAATAGAATACAGCAAGAGAATAAAAAAATAAATGGAACCTTTAGCATTGGAGGAAGAGAAGTCAGCATGCTGGGGGCATAAAAAGGTTTATCAGACCAATCATACTTACCATTCTCTACCTTATAATCCCTAAAGTCTAAAGGCTTTAACCTAGCTATGGATACTGTTAGATGAATTACTTTCATATGTTTTATTAAATCCTTATTTTATTATCCTTTCTTAATTATTTTTAGATAAACAAACCTTTACAAATCCCCCTATTTGGATACTTCTATTGGTGAAATAATTTTCTTGCTTGGAGATAAAATTTCTATTCCACTGGGTACGACCCTTACTAGCATACTAGATTATTATTTAGATTCTTTAAGGTTTCATAATTATAATTTTGATAAGGCTGAAACGACTATGTAATCGAATCTATGTCACTACACTAAAAGGAATGAATATAATTTCCTCTTACACATTTAAAAATGAATCCCATATTCCCCGCTAGAACTAATCCCCAATCACAAAGTCCGATTATAAATAAAGATTCAACTTTAGTGAGCGCACACATACACACACACACACACACACACATATATATATATATATGAATGGTAAAAAAATCAAAACTTTCATTTTTTCCTAGCACGATTTTCCAAAAATAAAAGAAATTAATATTCTTCCACGTAGTTGTGAGATAGTCCTACCTCAAATTCAAGTAGATGAACATGGCTACATGAAGATTGCAGTCATGAAACCCTTTTTTATATATGCCTTCTAATGGGAAAAGATCCCACCATCTCATGGACACTTCATGGAAATCATATCCAGCAGAGTGGATGTTATTTTCATGGAGGATATTGTCCATTGATGAAATGAATAAGGGGTTTATCATTGGGGAAATGGTGTGCAAGTTGGGGAGGGTTTTGCTTGAATAATGAGTGGTTTTAGGAACTATATGGAGTTCTTGGCACCAAGCATATCATTAATTGCCAATCAAAATGGTAGAAAGTGGTTGAATCGCCATTGTTGTAGTGGTTCTCCATATTACTGTAGCTCTTGACCTATCTTCCAAAATCATAACATATTTGAGTCAGACTAAGGTGATGGCGCCACATAATTTCGAGATTTAGACGCAAATTACAATCCAAACTATGTATCTCTCAAAAAATTTAAAATCTTAAATATTTAATGTATTACCCACCCGATTGATGTTATGAATTTGGAAGACTTAACGATCAAGGATGCTGCATGCTACCGAGCTTTATTCCAAACTCAGAAGATGTCTGATTTAAAACCAACTTCTTTTTCCCCAAATCACCCATTCATGAAACCTATAATAAAACCACCACTCCTCTCTGAAAATAACCCTAATCAAACTACCACTCTAGCCTATTCCTATATGTGGACATGAATAGATCCAAAAATGACCCCAAATGGAAGAAGGCGAAACATCTACGGGCCCCAAAATGTGACATACATTTTTGAGGCATCGAATGCTAACCGATGTGCAGAATGGGTGAATCAATCATAGAAAACGATAAGGGAAAGGGTCATGAAAATCCAAGAGATCCCACGAGGAGCAGAGAATTTTCGACAATATTGATTAGTTGTGGTATGTGCAGTGGATATGCCTAATATGCACTGTTACTATGGTTCTGCACCCTGAATCTATTGATAGTTTGAGCCTTAAGTATGTTTGGGAACAATTCTATCCACGTCACTTTCATGAGTTTATTACTATAGACCAACCGACCCCAACCCAAAGAAGTATTTCAATTGTGTTCTAATTTGGGAAAAATCATAACAACCCTATTTGTACGGTAGTGAATGGGGTTACGGTTCATGTGACTAAATTCACTATCACTATTTTTATAGGATGATCTTACATAGGTTCATGTCATTTACTCCATAATACCCCAATAATATGCATGAAGTCTTTCATTAACAATCATGGCCTAGTAAGAATGATTGTTGTAAAGTGACACTCCCTGCCGAGAATCTGATTTGAGGGTGTTGACAATGGAGAAGCACTTGGTGTTTAAGTGAGTGTATGAATGTTCTTCCCTCAGTGGGTCATGTGTGTGAATGAACCATACATAGCTTTGTGATTTTAATTATTACATCGTGGAGAGATATCTAGTTAACTTGGGTTTACCATACTATCGTACGTAATGAAGGCCTCCGGGATTGTAAGGAGTTTTTTTGCCACTGTTTGATTACTGTGTTGATCAAGAACCACATAGTTATACCCCTAGATCAACCACTTTCCATAGAATACTACAACTAGAGTTGGCTTAATAGGAAACATTAGAAATTCGATCCTGAAACAAACAAGTATAGGATTAATTTTGTTCCAGGGGCAACATAAAGAGGGTTCAAAGGGGATAGCAAAGCTGATATTGTTACCTACTATTCTTCCGCAACACATAATGTGTCTAAGTTTTTTTGTAACCTAGTTCAACTCCCATATATTTCAGAAATTGTAAGAAGTTTTAGCATATACTAGATTTTGATCATTCACACTTGAGACATGCAATGCCTTTGAGAACAATAACACTCCATTATTTTTTAGAAATTCTTTTTCTCATCCATTCGTTTAGTTACAAAAGTGTATACACCACCGTCATAACCTCCAAAAGTCAATACAGTTCTTATTGGTCTACGAGACAACCACTTCACCATTTCAGTGTGTTCCCCTAACTCAACACACCCCTTCAACCAGGATGAAAATGTCTGTGTGTTGTATTGGGACTTGTATATCATTAAATTATTAATTTTGCGACCTTATTTGATTCATGTGAAGCTCAACATAGGTTTAGATTTCATCATGGTTATGAAGAAAATACAAGTGTGCGATATTTCAATCTTCCGCAGCTGGACTAACAAGATTTCCTTGCCTTACTCGATGTCCTTATGTTTGTCCTTCATGCCTTCATTTCGTGACACCCGTGGAGTCAAATTTATTGAGTAATCAGTATAGAATTCAATAGTCTCCTAGGTAACATAGTGTTGGACAATGATTTCATCTAGGCAATACATGTGTATACCAAAACACATAAAAAAATTCATATAACACTCGAAGGGGTACATCCGCGGAGGAAGGGACCCATCTTGTGACACTTAGAGCATTAGTATTTTATTGATTTCCCCCTAGAAATTTATCTGATTTAGTTTACCACAAACACAAGATATGACTTTTGGAATTAGACTATGTCCCAAACATTATTTAAATTATCGACCATTTTTCGGTATCTCACGTATCATTCATAGACTAACTCAATTAAGTCCTCTAGTTTCATCTAATCAATGACCAACAAGCATGTATGGTTTTCACTCCTAAAGACAACCTTCACATTGACCTTTGACCAAACCCAACAAAAAGACAAAATACTCTCGGGTTTATTCTCAAGCCTAACACTAAATCATGCAATAATCTCAATTAGTTGTACACACTAAAATTAATCATGCATAATCATAGTCATTAGAATCAAGAAACAACAATAACAAAAGCATAGGATAAATTATTCTAAGAATCTCCCGAGTCAATGGTCAAATACGCTTACAAAATCTCCCAAGAAACTAAATCTAAGCTACATCCTCCGTCCCAACCATACCTACAAAAAGAGAAAACTAAGGTTAAAATGTATTAGGCCCAAGTAGCTGGCACATCAGCCACCTGAGAACAACTTGGGGCCTAACTTTTGCACTAAACACAAGGCAATTAGCGACTAATTTTTTCCTCCATTTTGGAGTGAAGAAGGGACCCTTCCTGGCACATTTTTTTTTTGCCTCTACTGGGCCTTGTACACACACTATTAATAAATAAAAACAATCCCAAAAATCCAAAATGAAAATCTATTCTATATAAACACATTATTTCCAAAATTTACTAGTTTATATAAAAAAATAATGAACAAATACAAAATGAAAGTTAATTTTACATGATTGATAATATATATTTTGGGGGGGGGGGGAACAGGATACCCTCTGGTCGAAATTTCAGCTTCATCGAGCCCTACCTAGATCATGAATGAGCTGGTTGCTCTCTAGATAGTTGCATCTTGCTTCTCATTCTCTGGGTTTTTTGGGTCAATGCGGGTCAAGAATTTGAATAACAAAGAAAGGCAACACTTGGGGGAATTATAGTTGGAGTATCATCGTAATGGGAAGATTCATCACCCACTAAGGGTCGAGGCAGGAGTCATTTTCAACTGTTCGGTCTGAACAATGAGTACAATTTGGTTGAGTGCAGGAAGCAGCTAGAAAATGTCGAGCCATTGGACTTGCATCATTATGGGTCACCCTCCGTAAAACAATAAGTTCATTGACTTGGAAGCTTTAAAAGCCTTGCCTGCAAATGCAAGAAGAACAGTGAGAGGTACAGGTGCAGCTTTACAAGTGGGGAAGAGTAGCGTTCAAAGAGTTGTGAATTCCAAGGTGATTAGGAGTCACACAAATAGCATAAAACCATCACTCACAACCAGAAAAATTACAAAGTTGGTTTTTTGCTTATCAAAATTAGATGCTCGGCTACAATTCAAGCCAATGGATAATATTGTTCATATCGATGAAAAGTCATTTTATCTCAGCCAACCAACAGTAGGATATTTAATGTTTATTTGTCTTGTATCTATACCAATATTTGGGGAAGATGGTAAAGTAATTTTTTTTATGGTGAACTTGGCATATTTCACTTTGTTAAACCAAAGGTACAACTGAACAACAGCAAAAATAGGTAAGCAGATACTGTGGAGACTGTTCCAGCCCCAGAAATTAACTAAGAGGTCACAAGGAGGGAGGATAATTGAAGAGGTAATTCTAGAAATAAATTCAATGTGGTAGCACATATGAGCAAGACAATATTCATTCAACAGTATAATGCAACACCACACATAAAGAACAATGATCCAGAAATTTGGGTCATGACAGATTCAGATGGGTTCAACATAAACCTAGTAAGTCAACCTACAAAGTCTCCTGATCTTAACATTCTTAATTTGGAGTTTTTCAACACTATTCAGGCATATGAGCAAGAAAATGCATCATCTAATGTTTTGGAACCACTGCGGCTGTAAACATTCATATGCAAGGGAATATGCAGTAAAATTGAACAGAGTTTTGTCACACATCAAGAAGCAATGATCGAGATACTTAAAGTACATGGTGGAAACTACTACAAAATTCCTCACATGAACAAGGATAGGCTTATAAGGGAAGAGACACTACCCAGGCTACTGCAAGTGAGAAAGGTGGTAGTTATGGCCAACATAGAGCATCTAGTCACAGTGCAAGCAACAAACCACATTCATCCCTTGTTAATTGCTTTAGGTTATGTAGCCTAGGAGCTTTAGAAATCATTTTGGGGGGTTGGGCAGTTGGCGGATTTTGCAAGACCGGGAAATGTTCCAGCTCAACCCCGATGTAATGGTTGTTTTGTAATCAACGTGAAGTCGCGTCAGTCTTCTTTTAAATATTATTAGCATGCATTAAAATTCAATAGCCAGTTTAATCATCACACCAACTGAACCAGCATGATTTTTAATGTTGTAATGGGAAGATGCGGAAAGGTAGGGACTAATCGCATCAATTGGAAGATGCATAAACACAACCTGGGAGGGTACGTACGCGTGTATATATATATATATATGAGAAAAGTGGTTTTATAACCCTACCTAATTGACATAAATACCAATATAACATTTTGATAACTGAAAGTGCATATATAACCCTACCTAATTGATATAAGTGTCCATATAACCTTTTCCGACATCTGAAGGCCGGATTCGATGGAAAAGTCAATTTTACCCATTTACGAATGTGCTGATATAAGCATATAAGTTCTAAGAATGTGCTGATATAACCCTATAAGTTTTAAGAATGTGGTGATATAACCCTATAAGTTTTAAGAATGTGCTGATATAATCCTATCAGTGGTCCGACGGTGGTCCGGCGGCAATCGGCGGCGGTCCGACGATGGTCCTTATGCGGTCCCACGGTGGACCGACGGCGACCCGACAGTGGTCTGGCGGCGATTCGACAGTGGCCCGGCAGCGATCCGGAAGTGGTCCGGTGAATTCTAAGGGTAAATTTGTCAACTCAAATTTAGATTTTAACACTAAGGGTATTTTGGATATTTTACATACAGTCAACGCCAAAAATGAAAGTCAATGCTGGAAATGGGGTCTGAGGGTTACATTGGCATTTACATTAACTAGTTAGGGTTATATATGCACTAAAAATTATCTGAGAGTTATATTGGCACTTATGTTAAGTAGGTAGGGTTATATTGGTATATATCCCAGAAACAAAAGAGGAATAAACAGTTTAAATTGCTAAATTGTTTACTAGAAAATAATGAAGTACTGGAGATTATTGAAAGGATCTTGAAGGAGAAACTGAAGGGTAAACCAATGTTTGTGGTTTCGAAAAAATTATAAAGATTCGAGTTAGAGTTGAGGGTCTATACAAAGAAATTGGCATGTGTAAAAAAAGAAGTTGGAAGAAGCCATGCCAGATTTACATGCAATGTAAAAAAATCTTAGCACACACATGATAGATAAGGAGAATATACTTAGAGTGGTACAATGCACTGAGGAGGTGATAAGGTGGAGTGAGATGGATTAAAAAAATAGCTACACAAAAGGCCAAGATTGACTGGCTAAGGTTTGGAGATGGAAACAACACATATTTTCATGCTTCTGTGAAGGTGAAAAACAAGATGACGGGAATAAAAATGATGGTGAGAGAAGATGGTGTACTACTGACTAGCTAGGAGGAAATATAAGGAGAACCACTATTTTTTATGAACAACTTATAAGTAGAAATATAGGGAGATTACAGGCAATTGATGTGCAAGTGATAAGAGCTGGGAAAACTATGAGCAATGAGAAGAAACTGAGGCTGATTAAAAAGGTGGCAGAGAAGGAAATATTGGAAGGATTGAAAGGATTTGGAAACCAGAAAGCACCAGGGAGTGATGGTTATAGTAATAAAATTTTTCAAGGTGAATTGGAAGACAGTGAAGCATGATGTGATACTAGCAGTTTAAGACTTCTTTGAAAATGGAAGATTTTATAAGGTTGTATATAGCATTCTTGTAATTCTAACTCCAAAACACCAGGTTGCAAAAAAAAAGGTTAGTGAGTTGAGACCCATCTTCTGATGTAACTGTTTAAAAAGTCATCTCCAAAATGTTAACCACAAGATTGAATGGTGTGATAAATGAGATAGTCTATGAAAGTCAAGTTGCATTTGTTCCTGGAATAAATGTGCATTATAATATTAAGCTAGCATATGAGCTTATAAGGGGATATAACAGAAAAATTGGTGGTGCTAGATGTTTATTTCAGCTTGGCCTGCCAAAAGCTATGACACGGTGGAATGAACAACATTGGAGGCTATATTGAAGGAAACTGGAATAGTAGGTAAATTCGTATCATGGATAATGAATTATGTGACCACTGAATCTTATAAGTGTGTGGTAATGGTAACCTAACTCAGTTCATCCAAGCAAAGAGGGGATTGAGGCAAGGGGACCACTGTCACCCCTTTCATTTGTCATAGTAATGGACTATTTGCACATATGTCTATCAAAACTTGACAAACATCCTGATTTTGAGTACCATGCCAAGTGTGAGAGATTGAAACTGAAGAATCTTACATTTGCTGATGATCTGTTGCTACTGTCAAAAGGAAAGGTGAAATTAGTTCAGGCGCTTATAGAGGCTTTTTTATAAGTTTACAAGCTTAGCAGGATTGAAAGTAAACCAAAGAGAAAGCAAGGTTTATTTTGGAAGTACATATGAAGGACTGAAACAGGAAATTCTAAGGCTGACGGGATTCGTGGTGGGAGAATTACCATTTACATACTTGGGGTAACCCTTAACCAGCATGGGGCTTAATATGCAGGTGTGCGAACCGTAGACAGAGAAAATGACAAAGGCTTAAACACTGGAGCGCCAAGTTACTCAGTTATGCAAAACGACTTCAATTGATTAAGAATGTCTTATTTTCTGTGGAAAACTAGTGGATGCAAAGTTTTCCAGGAAAAAAAACTGTTCTAAACATTTGGAAGCGTTGTTCAAGTCATTTTGTAAAGCGGAGAAGAAATGATTACTAAAAATTCGCTGATAGCGAGGGAGAAAATCTGTGACCCAAAAAATGAGGGCAAAACATCGTATCACTTGTGGATTGGAATGAAGCTAAAATCGGACAATGGGTAGATCAAATAGATTCACTCGTACTACATCGGAGATAAAGAGGTAATGGATATTGTGTTCCCTGGATCTTGTTCATGGATGATGAAGAAAATAGGGAAATGCATATCAATGGTGAAGATAATGAATGGTTTGCTGAAGCAGATAGACAAGAAGAAATTCAGAGTGAGGAAAATATATATGTCTCTCAGAGAAACAAAAGAAAAGGTGCAGTGTAACAAAATACTCCTTGATAATCAGGCAAGAGCAAAAGCCAAATTTACATATGGATGTGCTGCCATGGACGTCAGCCAACAAAGGATAGACTAAAGAAGATAGGGATTTTAGTGAATGAGAGCTGTAATTTCTGTGATGAAGAGGAAAATGTCCAACATTTGTTTTTTGGTTGTGACAAAACAAAGGAAAACAAAGAAAATATGGAGCGGCAATGGAGGAACTAGGGATGGGTGAGGGGCTGCGCCTGCCTCCCCTATGATCCATTGGACAAGTGATTTAGTGGTATGTAGGTGTAGATGGAGAGTAAAAATTGCCTGCTCCGCCCCCTGTCAATATGTCTGCTATGCCCTCACCCGTGTTGTTCGTCAAGATCTTTGGTTTGAAATACATGCAGGTTCGGTGTTGAAGAAAATGACCAATTGTCGAAACGGCGCCATTAATACTTAACCAAACACTATATTGTCCGTAAAAGGCATAAAAATGGGTGGACCAATACATATTATTTTAAGTGGGCCGATAAATAGTAGTATTTGGACTGCATGATGATATTGCACTTTCCAAAATTTGTTTAGTTACTTTATTCATTTTTAGTTATAATTCTTTTTTTAATGCTGCAAATGCTTGTATTTACTTTGGAGTACATATTTTTTTATTATTTAATTATATTTATACATTTTCTCCATTTGCTTTTATATTTTTCCAAATTTGTATTGTTTAATTTAATTTGATTTTAAATTTAAGTAATCTGATATTAATTATTGTAAAATGTAAAATAAATTTGTTAAGATATACATTATATTAAATAGTTAAATTCTAATATTTATATTATGAAATTTTATAAATTATTTTAGTCTAATATGTCAATTGTGTGTTAGAAATTACGGCACCATTATAGATAATAGAATTGCGATTTTTTTTCTCTGTAATTAAAAGACATTTGAGCACGACTTTTTTTAATCTAATAACTTTTAAATGACAATGTTTAAGCATTGCTCAACAATTAGTGCAATCATGTCGTTAAATTCTTTTATGACAATTACCTTAAGCCCAACCCCCCATGTTTTGGTCTACATCCGCCACTATGGAGCGGAATACTCAGATGGATGCAGATATGTAGAGAACCGTAGAAATGGGAGGAAGAGAAGGCGTGGCTAATACAAATGAGCAAAGGAAAAGGATGGAGATTACATATGCTCAAACTAGCAGCAGCAAAGACAATTTATACGTTCTGGAAAACCAAAAATGAGAACACGAACAGGAAAGGAGACAATTTTACCTTAAGATTTTTAGCAAAAAGTAAGAGAACAGGAAATATAAAAGGAGCATTATACATTTTATAGTCTATATGGTTTGGATGAAACTCAAATTGAAAGAAAAATGTATACAATTTATGATAGGGCAGTAAGGGAGTAAGAAACTGAGCAAGTAAAATCATACTTTTGCAGTTTTGGTAATGAAAATAAATTCGTTTCCAAATGAAGTAAAACTGTACATGGGAATAATAAAACTAAATTAATTTAAATTTAATTAAATTGAACTAAACTGAATTAATTACATTGAACTGAACTAAAATTAAGTTGAAAAGAACAAATAGAAATCTAGCCGTAAAAAGTTGGAAAAAACAAAAACCATCTAATAAAATAAGGATGAAATGAGAAAATATTCAAAATAGTATCCGACTTTAATTAAAATTCACAATTTGGTATTCTTTTTTTTTAAAATTTGTTCTTTGAATGTACTCCCTCTTTCTTAGTTCTTTTTGCACTTCTACTTTTTTGACATTGATTTCTATCAAAATTTGATCGCATATTCGAATAGATTTATAAAAAAAATATTTTTGTATATAATATTTTTCAATTTTTTGTAACAAATAGTTTCTAAATATCAACTTATTATTTGCCTTTATTATACGTAGGCAAAAATATTAACGGTCAAACTATTTATTGAACATTATGATAATAATTACAGTGCAAATGTAGATGAGACGGAGGGAGTACCCATCTTTTCATTGGAGTACCAAAGATGTACCTTTTAGCTATATTTTGGTTCCATATGGCTAAAAGGTACATATTTGGGGCATAAATTCAAAAACGGCTACCGTTAAAGAATAATTTTAAAAATAAAATATACCAAACTCTAAATTTTGTTTAAAATTGAATACCATTTTAAATATTTTCTCTTTGATCCTCACTTGATTAGTTGATTTCTGGGTTTTTTTTTATGATTTTGAATTAAAATGGTTGTACTAAAATATTCACTTTCAATTAAAAATATTGAAACATAGATGAAAAAATAAATACATTTTTAGATTTAAAAAAAAAAATTAAGGTACCAAAACTATAAATTTCGACAAAAACATCATTTTGAACATTTGTTACAAATGAAACTTCGATATGAAACTCTAAGCTCTCAATGCATGTTGATGATTTAAGTCCACTAGTCAAAACATCTTGTGTGTGGTGTGTTAGTCCGAGGAGATTGTGTTTTGTATATGTGTGGAAAAAATAATTAGTGTTTTGACTTTTGGAGGAAGGAGTAAATTTATAAAATCGTATATCAGTATGAAACTTGGATAACGATTTGAGTCGCGTTAACGTAGGATTTCCTTAAAGAGTAATTCGACCCGATTACTGCCTTGGGTTGCACGAACTCTCCTCGAGAATAAAACAATCGAATGTCCTCTTGATCTATGCTTGAAACAAGAGAAATGTTTTGAGTATTTTTTTTGTTACTGAGTAAACTGAGAAAATTATTAATTTTCACTTGTTTTCTTTTGTGCATGCATACACATGTTAATATAGGAGATGTTCCGAGAAAATGCTACCCCTCGTAGAAGCCGTGGGTCACTACTACGTCTATGCAATTCTAATATAGTTCATCTTTCCACATTCAATGTACCATAGTTATCATAAATGAATTCTGAAACAACACACATCTCCACATGAATGATTACATTTTTCACATCCAATTTACCGTAGTCATCATAAATGAATTCTGAAACAACGCATCTCTCCACTCTATAATAAGACAAGTTAGTCATCAAAATTCTGACCAA